>JANHFL010000826.1:424430-441295 GCA_032468155.1 Oxyrhabdium leporinum
AAGTCTCCTCACAACGAAACACATAACCTACTTGGTGTTGCTGATGAAAAGGGAGAAGAACCCGTGGCTTAGTGGTTCTGTATTAAAATTTCTTTAAGTTGGTCTCAAATATCCTTGACAGGACATTTCATTCAATTTAGCATTTAAAAAGCAGTCTTTGTAGCTTATAAGCTCTTAAGCAAATGTAAGTGAGAGGGAAAGCTAACATGTCTGATAATTCACTCTATCTGACTGACAACTGTGCTGAATTTCCCCTGTGGTGCTAGCAAAACATTGTTACAAAAGTAATAACATACCGAGAAAGAAAGGATCATAAGGATCATGCTGTCAGCTTTAATTCTGTAGAACAAAAACCAGTGAGATGATTTCTGTTTAGATCAGTCCAATACAACTCAGGAACAGGGGTGCCAAATGCTGAATGGAGTAATGTGATCTGAGCTTAAAATAGCTGCCAAGTATACCATGGAGGAATAGCTCCGTGAAATATGTTGCCACGTGAATGATCTGTTCAGAAGTAAAGTCACTGAACTGCAAGAGGTGATGAATGGAAAAGATTTTCCCTACCTTCATCCATACCTGATGTCTTCTCATGTTACTCTCCCATGCCTTTTCAATGTTCATAAATACTGAAATTTCAATTTCTACATGGATTTCTTATGTCATGCTTATGGCAGGATCCTCCTCAGCTCAGTAAATTCCAGGTTCGGTCTTTAGCATTTTCAATTCAAAGGATTTGGTGATATGACTCACTGTTTGCATGAGGCTCTGGGAACATGCTGTCAATCAGAATAAATAATACTGAACTAAATAGACAAATATATTACAGGAGCAGAAGGAAAAAGCTAATAGTTTAAGAAAATACATGTTGAGAGTAGCGGTGTGTGGGTGGGCATCTACAAGTCAGTAATTAACTGCCTAAATAAGGTGTCCTTAGTACCAATATGTGTACTGTATATCCAAATAATTCTTATTATTATACTCTATAATGATTCTGCCTTGTCAAAAAATCAGCATCCAAAAAGCATGTCATTTCCCCTAAAAACGAGCAATCGATAAACATTAATAGTAGTGATGATGCCTTGAGCAAAAAACGGTTAGGATTTTCTTCACTGCAATGTAACTTATCTTGCTCACATTCATTCTGACTAGTTATCTGTCACTTATTATTATTGCTTACTCTTAATGAAAAACTACAATTATAACACCACTTCACAGCTTTACTGTGAGGCACTACACAGCTTCTTTTTACTGTTATTATGCAATAAAATTTCAATCCACTTTACATTTAAAGCTTCACAAAGACATGTTTTGATTAGAAAATGGACATGGACTGTCTTCTTATATTATAAGCTTTTAATTATGCATTAGAATATATTTGTCATATGATGTTTCAGATTTCTTGGCTACCTACTCATGTAGCCTGGTTTATATTTGCTTTTCTGTATTGCCCATATTCTTTTAACTTTGTAAATATATTGTCTAGTTCTTGCATTCTTTTAAAAATATGCATTTAAAAGAAAATTATTATTTTAAAAAAAATAAAGTTTTATTATTTATATTTTACATTACCATAATCTCAATCTCCAAAATTATTATACACATCTGGAACTACCTTTAAGATGCCTCACACAGGGAATTACCACTTTTTTATTGGGTCTTTCAATTCAGTTTATGGACTTCGGTGGTTAAGTTCATTGTATTCAGCTGTCAACTAGCTGGATGGGGAAGTGTTCCCATAGACAACAGGTAGAGAATGATGGTCCCTTTATGATTTGCATGCTGGCTCAGGAATTCTGGGAGTTGAAGTCCACAAGTCATAAAAGGGTTATCATTCCCCACCTCTGTCATAAACATTTTCCTAAGCATTGCTCATACATAGTGTCCACAAAACCCATTCAGGCAATTTCCCCCCCCCAAAAAAAAAATATGCCCATGTATAAAACATCACATGAGACTGGTCACGTGTTTTACAAGAACTCTATAAAAATGTTAGTGAAAAAAACACCAGCAGCCAGAGAACATTAATGAAATATCCTAAAGAGAGCAAACAAATCAGAAGGCTGAAGGAATGGTAGGTGTCAACTCTGAAGCTGATCTGGTCAGAGCCATCTTGGAGCATTCATGCTGCCACACTGCAGCGAGGGATAGGGAGCGGGGATTAGAGATAGCTGGGGTTGTCTAGTCAAAATAAAATACTTCCTCTTGGGAACCAAGGACATTCTCACACTTGGCCAGAGGAAGGAGGAGTGATGTCTCCAGACCAGCGGACGCTGACTTGATTGGACCATGTTACTGATTGTTTGGGGTTACTTTTAATTAGGTGAAAACCAAGGGGCCCCTCAGAGTTGTTTGTCACCAGATATGTGCCAATATGATATTTTCAATAAAGCTATTCTTTGAGGAATCCACCTGCCTCAAAGTTTTTGCTCGCAATGGATCTATTACTTGGAATCTTGACAGTAGGAAGATGTCTAGATAAGGCCACTTCCATCAAATTTATTGAATGAGTCAGAATAGTTTCCCAGTAAAAGCACCATGATCTGAAGGCAAATGGATCTGAAAACAATTGGAGATAAGAAAGTTTGGCTGTTTCCATATTTGAATGGGAAATAGTCTGGAACATTTAACCAGCTTTGAGGTCTATAGGTAGAATAAATGCATAACAACCAAATTAGTAAAATGCATATTCAAGCAAACAGCAAGTTTTAAGTTTTGCTAATATAATGAAATTTAGCACCATCATTGGGAGAGAAACAGAGAGCAAGAAGAAAAGAAAACCTTTCCTTTATACAAATATTTTCCTCATTAACTTTTATTTTTTTATAAAGGGAACATATACAGCATTTTTTTTTCATAGAAAACAGATGTCCAATACATATATATGTATTTTTCTAAAGAAATCCAATTATCATATGTTGCCGCAAATGATGAGATAAGAATTTTATCTTCAAAATCTGCTCCTATTTGCAAGAAGCAGATTTGGCATACTTCCAATTGCTAATCACTTTCTCCTGGTGAACAGATGATGTCATGACTAGCCAGTCTCTATGTAGTCATATTCCGAGGCATACAGGTATACCTCCTATATAGGTAGTGTAGAGCATTCAGACAACAGAGAAGGCTTTGCAAAGGTAAAGACAGAAGTTCCATAAAAATTGATACTTTTAATATTTATCGGAACATAATCATGCGGGCTTTAATTCTACCCTGAACCAATGTGGTAAGAGGAGAAGGGGGAAAATCAAAAGAGGGGATTGTATTATAGTGGAACAATGTAAACAGACTGTTAAGAGACATAATTTCTTGCTATTACCAAAAATAGAGGATGGAACAAGTTTTCCAATGAAAGCATGGTATTAATTTAAAAAAAATGAATGATTGTAAAGTGATAACAAATACAAGGAGCAAAACTAGACTTGAGAAAAGTAGACCTGGCTCCAGGCTTGAAAGATATAAGTAACATCTCTAATGCCTCCTCTCTGCCCTTCCTCATCTAACTGAATCTTGACGTGCATTTTCTGACGATGTAGCAATACATGAAACAGGCTTCAATGCCCCATAATACTTCATTACCCATAATACTTCAGTCTTACAGTGGATTAAGGAATTATGGGGAAAGCCTATCATCCTGAGCCAGAAGAAAAAGGACACCATATGTAAGGTTGGTGCCTTCTGCTTAGGTGGCAGGTAGCCAGTAGCTTTTATCAATCTGGAAACCAAGTTGGTCAGAGTCAACTGTGGTCTAGCTAAGAATGGAGCTCAATATAGTCTTGCTTCTTCAACATGGGAAGCGTGTGGTAAAGTGAAAATATATGAGTTTTTTTAATATTATTATTCATCATTCCATATGATCACCCTTTCTATATATCCATCATAGATTTTCCTTCCTTCCTTCCTTTCCTTCCTTCCTTCCTTCCTTCCTATGCATGTTGGACTGTAGAAGGTGATTGACAGACAATAGTTTAAACAATGTGATCAAATGGATCAACTTATAAACTTCACTGAACACCAAAACATGATGTAAAAATGAAATAATAATTATCTATATCATGCATTGTTTTGATGCCCAGGTAAGCAACAACAGCTGCTGTTTGCTGGGGGCTTACCCATCATCTTTTGTAGTTCCTTTGGATGAGCTGTTTATGATTGCATCTATACTAAACAGTATCAAAGCACTTTTCCACTGATCTCATCTTTTCTCTGACACATTGGCTAAAGCATTACATGGATAATTATTTTTAAGAACTCAACTTCTTGCTCTTAGTAAAACTGAGAACTGAAACAAAAACAAATAGAGTAAGCATTGCATGGAACACTTGTTTGTTCAGTAAGGTTGAAGGAGCAATTCAAACAATATTATAATGAAGGACTACAAACAGTCCAAATTGCTTCTCAGATGACTTTTAAGGAGACCAATGCTGGCCACTTCCCCATATAATTTTGCATTCTTTGTGCCTAGGGAAAGGATACAATTTGACAACAAGGCAAATTAATGATTAGACCTTAATTTATTGGCTGTCGTAAGCACACAGATCCTTACATTGGAAAACGATATTGATGATAGGGAAAATTTAGATCTCTATTGAATAAAAATATTCCTGTTTTTGGAAATTAGCATTGTTATATTATTATATAACATCAAAGTGTTATTGCTAAAGATATCAAATTTGGAATCTTTCTGAAAACAGAGTACAAAATTCATTGTAGATAAATTGAGAACGGTGACCTCGCAACCTTTTCCTTACTTCCAGCAGCAAATTTTTGGACAGGAGAGAAAAGAAGACCTAGTTTCATTGTAAATGTTCTTTCATTAAGTTGTTAATGTCAATAATGAATTGTTGAATTGGCCTGCAGCCAGCATCTAATTCTTATGTTAATTATTTTACATATTTCCTTGTGTGTTAATACATGTAAGAAGATTTGAAGAAATATGAAAGGATCCTATTTCTGAAAGGATTTTCATGTCTTTCATGATAAGAACATGTAAATAGTGGCTACAATCTTGTGCATATTTCTGGGAAGCAATCTTTGCTGAACCTAAGTGTCACGCTTCCAGTATTACTGAGTAGACAATATGAAATTACATTAGTCATTTAAGTCAATTCATTTAAGTCAATCTTCAATGATACTATGAGCGTATAAAAAACATTTTTCCACAACTTCACTACACACTAATAGTTCAAGCACCTGCTACCCAACTAATCAGAATGCAGATAAATCGTACGTCCTACCAGGAGGAACAACATGCCAGAAAACATAGCAAAAAATATTCCAACTGGAGCCAGTATAAAAGACCAGCCGTAACGTACATAGATGGAATAACTTGAACAGTCAATTTTCTTCTGAGCTTCATAGTTTTTGAGATCAGCCACAGCTTGGACCCAGATAACATACAGTACAACCACCAGGGAGAATAGGATGCCTGACAGATGGAGAAAAAAAGAATGTTTTATTATATATTTATGGCAAAATTGTCATACAGGAACTCAGAAATACCTAGAAAATTTAGAAAAACATTAAAACAGATTCTTGAATCCTATACATCTATGGAAATAACAATTTCCAGAATGGATTATTAGATTTATATCCTTCATTTTGTTCAGAATCTCAAGGCAGCATTCATGACACTCTCTCCCCCCATTTTCCCTACAACTACTTTGCAAGGAAGGATGAGCTGAAAGAAAGTAACCGACACACTCACCCAACAAGCTTATTAATGAACTACAATCCATGTCTGCTTCTACTCTTGTCTTTTTCTCTACTGGGAATCTTTCATGAATGGATATAATAACAACTAGAAAAATATTTATTGGCAAACTTATTTACATAGGAAGAAATGTTCTAAGTTTGTTTTTATACTATATATTACTCATAGATAGCATCATTTTAGAAGGTCAGCATATAGATTTGTGACATCTATCTATTCATCTAATAGAGAAAATATTTGGCCCATCAATTTTTGGGCTTTGGTTGAGGTTGAGGAAAGCAAGTTACAAAAAACCAGTGGAGGACCAGAGGCTCCAATCCTTGTCTTAAACATTCATAATTTCGATGACATTTTCCTTCAAAACCTGCATTATGCTTGAACAGATTGAATGCTTAATTGTGCCATTGGTTTATTACCAATATGAATGAGCCAAATGACACTCACTGATTTGGGGAAAAAAATGTTCCTTTATTATGATCATTATCACAAATGGCCATTGCCATTCAAGCCCAGTGACTGTGACTATTTTTTTTTTTAAAAAAAGCATGGGTTTTTAGAAATGTTTGAGACTGCTACATAGTTCCTCTGTTCCAATTTGTTAAGACCCTTTGCTTGGAGAGCAATTTCCCATTCATTAATAAAAGTAAGTGTCTTAAAGATGTAATGAATCACAAAAAGATGGAACCCATTACTTCAAAAAATAAATAATGAGTTCAGGAGATATTTGGATAAATAAGGATTCATCTCTCTATTTCTCTGTCTCTCTCACCCTTACTCATTTTGCTGTTTTATTTTTCAGGGGTACCCATATTTTATCCACAAGGTATAAAGTAACATAGGGATGAGAAGCAGTGATGAATAGAAGTCTTCATTCCAATATATTTCTGCTTCTTTCAAAGGTAAATAAATGAGAAAAGATAAATATCTGTATGCTCGAACAAATTCCTGATCTTCCCACATAGCAATGCTTTTTCCATACCAACAATGAAGGGTTGTTTATGGTACAAAATTTCCATAAGACACAAGGGAAAGAAGAAGGGAGAGACAGAGATGTGATCAACAGGTTCTGTTTAAAGTGGCAGGGTCCTCTACAGTTCCACTAGTACTACGGAGGTTTGAAAATCCTTATTTAAAAAAAAATAATCATGCCAGACTTTGTTCTTTCTGTTGGCTTTGTTTGCAGGCTGTATATGGACAACTTGTGATCTCATAAGACCAGACTGTTCTGCTGCAGGGGCACTTCATGCACTCCACACAACTTCAATCAAATCCTACAAAAATCTAAGGACATAAGTGAGCCTGAGGAGCAGAAGAAAAGTCATACAGAGGCTCTGAAATGGTAGCTGATCTGCATGTTCTGCTAGTAGACAATATGCAAATCAGCCTTTCTTGTACTTGCATTAGAGGAAATATATGAAGGGAGAGCAATTCAAAACAGGATAAATTATGTGGGTTGATAAAATTAAACATACATCCCTTCTCCCATTATTTCCTTGCATGTTTGATTGTTGGTTTAAAATAATCAAATAAAGACCTCTGGTAAAAGAGTTTCTTTTTCCTTCTTTTTTAACCTCTGAACCAGTGTAGAAAAGAACAGAATTTAGGAAGGATCCAGCTAGTAGAGAATCTTCTAAATCACACAGTCCACGATCTGTACCTTCATGTCTTAACTGAGGTAAATAAAATTATATGTTTTAAATGCAGTATTTTAAATAAGGTAATAGGACTTTGAGCCTCAGAGCAGCCATGAAGTGATATGAAGGAACATAAGTAAGGAGCACAAAACTAAGAAAAAAGATAGAGTTGAAGAACTGGATGTTTAGAAGTAAAACTCCATCATTGTAGTAGCAGGATTTATGTCTGAGAAGACACACATAGGATTGCTCTAAATATAAGTATTATCCAACATTGTCAGTTCATCAGCAATATCTCATTTGAATCAGAATTCTCCTGTTCTGAATGTGGCTTAATCTCTTGGTTAGACCATGAAATGCTTACAGAGACTCATGTACTTTGAATAGCTTGCTCTAAATTTATGTAATTTCAAATCATTAGTGTATTTTACTATACTTTGAAATTAATAAGTGAGAAGAAAGCCAGGATGACTTCAAAGCCTCCAGCCACTAACATATTACTTCCATATAATTTGTGGGAAAGGAAAATGGTAAGAAGATAAATGAAACTTGTGTTAAGGCTACCTTGACTATTCCTTCAAGGAGACAGTTGGAATATAAATCCAACAAAGTGTCTGTATTCTATGTTCTGAAAGAGGGTGGTAGAATTTATCGGAATGCTGTAAGAACCAACGTTTGGAATGTAAATGGAGCAACTGGGGAAGAATTGAAAAAGGGATAATATAGAGTAATCTGGCTGTTGAGTCAGAAATGGGTTAACAAGGTTAAGATTAATTGTTCAAGACCCTGAATTTGTGGCAGAAATGGGGACTGAGTAGGAGGAGTAAGTAGAGTGTCTATAATAAAATTAAAAGGATGTATGCAGTAACAGAAATGTTTACACAGAACTATGATCAATCCAACAGATTGGAACAAGGGACAGACAAGATACGTATTTGGATCCTGGATGTCAGATCTGAGTTTTAAGCAAGTATGCATGTATTCTGTAGAAACACCTGATGAGTTGTTTCTGAAAGAGAGAGAAATGACTAGAAGTAGAGGCTCTTATTTTCTTGGTGTGTCAGGAGAGGGAGACAAAGTTTGAGGGTTGATCTTGAAGGAGAGAATTAGGTTCAAACTAAGTTTTCTATTCTCTTTCCAAGGCCTTGAAAAGAAATTGTGATATTTTGAAGAGACTACCACAATTCCAAGGGCACTTTGCTAAATGGATTACTTCCTTACTATATAAACAAGAAAGCATTCTTAGATACTGTCCCACAAAATATTTGGAGTTTAGATTATCTTCTGGAGATATTTTGAATATGGCATGCTAAAAAAAGCCAGAGGGACTTTGCTAGTATTACATTGTAAAGAAGGAGAAGTTTGTGATAGAAAAATACATGGACATAGAATGATTGGGCTATATACATATACATGTACACATACATTGAAAAAAATAAATACGTTATCCCTTCCTTCAATGAGACTTTTTCAAGAAACATTCCCAGCTAAACCCAAGGTATTTTATGCTTAGCATACAAAACCCTTCCTGGATCCTTGCATTGCATCTATGGTTTCAACCACACAGCCTATAATTTTAGGATAAGGTATGTTGCTTTGGGACAACTAACTTTGGACAGCACATGAAACTTACCAGCAGCAATGAAAAAACCTCCTCCTATTTTGTAGAGGATATGACTACCAAAAGGTGCAGCACAGATGATGAAGAAACTAGCAACAACCACAGTGACCACTCCAAGGAGCATGAAAATTGACCAAAAGCCACGATAAACTGGAAATGGGGATAGGAGAATATCAAAAAGACATTTTAGAGAATAAAAGACAATTTTTACAAAATATTTCCAGCCTTCCCTGACATTTTTTTTTCATTAGCAAGTTGAACATTTATTCCAGCACAGCCTCCTGGTAATCAGTAATCTAAAGCACCATATGTCCTGCATTAGACAGGAATGCCAAATGCTATCAGATCATCTTGGAATATAATGATGCATGTGAAGAGCGTTATGAATCCCTGTTGCTTGGTATCTGCTGGAGAGACATGCGGTTAATCAGTTCACTCGCTTGGCCAATGGAAATTGTTCATAAAATAATATGCTGAACTATAGCCAAGATTCTTCAAGATATTTGCATGGTTTTACCAGATACAATTGATCTCACTAAAGTAGAAACAGAGCCTAGAGACAATGTAAAGAAAAGCTTAGAACATAGCCAAGATAAGTCACAAAATTTCTGAAAACCAGAATTGAGTGCTTTTAAGAAATGTATACTATATATTCACCAAAATGTATTTATGTATGGTTTTAAAATCCAAATTGAAAGTATCAGTGGAAAGACAAGCCAAAATATGTATTCTAAAAAAAGGCCAAATTGCTAATAACTAAAACTGTTCAGACAGTACATTTGTTTGTGCATTTTTCAAAGCAAACATTAAAAATCATTGCATCAAGGACAAGCAATATTAAAGGTTCTGGATAATGATCAATGCATTAAGAGTCTGGTAACATATCATGTTCTTCCCCTCAAATATTCATAATAATAAAATAATTGACTAATTAGGCATCTATTTTTAGGAATCTTTATAAAAACTAAGATCATGGAAATCTATTTATTTTATTCATTATACATAGAAATAGAAAAATGTTAAATTATTGTGAAAAAACTAAGTATGAACCCATTTGCATAAAACTAAAATGTACACTGCACTACAATAAAACATCTTAGGATTATTATTATTGATATTTAGACTATATTTCAACTACTGTTTTATGAATGGGGTTGCAGAAAATACTTTAAAGTGTATGTACATTCTATAAATTAATTTTCCTCATATTGTATTAATAAAGTACTCCTATTTCAATAATTTGAAAGATTTTAAACCAAAATTTATTTACATTGTAATGCAAATAATTTTAATTCCAAAAAAAAAGACTATAAATGTATTAGGGTTGCTATGTTCCCTAATATATAAATAAGAGTCCTTTTAAAAAAGAGTTGTTAGAATCTAATCTTGATCACAGCTTTTGCTATTGTGCTCTGTTTATATGGTATAACATAAACAAGCCAGTCATTTTGCGGAGTGAGATGGATGGCATACAAATTAAATAAAAAAATTTTTTTTAAAAAAAATTACATCATCATGTACACAACTTGCAAATGTTACATAAAACCATGTTTTATTTTCCAACTGAAAACCTTAGTATAGTATCCTCTCAATAATTAATTATACTTTCCTATAAAATAGATTATGTATGCTTTGATTATCTATGAATCTGTTCATTAATTTATTTATTTTAAATATATACTTCTTGCTGTGTTATGGTGGTAAATCAAGTTTATACCAAAAATATAAAAACTTAAATGAATAGCAGGAACCCCTGTCTAAACACAATTTTATATGAATATAAGGAAGAACCCTATCATATGTTTTATGATAGTTTTCCACATCTTCTGGTTGAAGAAATGGTTATTTGCACCCTCCCTCTGAAGGACAGTTAAGTATCTAATGGGACCTTTCAAAATAAGATATACAAACTATAGCCTCCTTTCTTAAAAGTAAACTACAGTCTCTCACATTTTCTAGAATCTTGGACAGAGTTCCTCAATTTCAGGATTGTCATTCAAAAGAAGTAATGAGACAAAATTATTTTGTTTGGTTGGTTTTGAAGAATTGATGAAAAAACATTTCATATTTGTTTCTTTTTTTGTGATCAGAAAGATTACTATTCAGGGACCAATATGGCTAAGGAATTGGAGTCTTATTATCTACTCCCAATTAGATTTTGAAAGTTAAATATTCCTTTAAATCTGGGACCTAAAAAAGAATTAATTCCATAGATTTCTGCATTTGCCCACATACACACAGAAATAATATTTATCATTATCTTTAAATGTGTATGCCACCCAAAATGAAGCAATGTATTATTTCATTGTGTAATATTTACATAATATAATTTATCAATAAATAAAATGGAATTTAGGATAATATTTATACTTAGGGTATTTCCAAAGTAGTAGAACAAAAATGCATTGAAGTGGTGCTACGGGTTTCAAATCCACATTCTTTGTGTTGTTGCAATATGAATAGTTTCCATAACTAAGCATCATAACATTTTTCTGCAGCATGTCACAGCTCTAGTTTTGGCAATGTTTCACAAGGCTAAAAATATAGAAGAGTTGGGAACAGGAAAACAAACAGGAGCGAATAGGTATATGAGCTTGATTTTTATCATAGTGATATTGCCAGTCAGAAGAAGAATAAATTATTTATTAATGTCTTTTACTGAATCATAAAACTTGCAGAATTAGAAGTACCTTCAAGAAGGGGCTTCACTGTTGATTGAGTGAGTGAGTGATTGATTGCAAAATGTGAAACTAATCTCCCTATTCTCAGGTTGCTCTTAAGGATAGACATAACCAGTATGTCTTCTCTCCCAGTAGAATTAATAAGGAGTCCATAAATTGACTCTGTATTCAATATTTGATCTTTTCTTTCTTTGTAAAGGAAAAAGTTCCAAGAAAACTGAATAATAATAGATTCCTATATGCAGGATTCTGTTTTCATTTAATAATTTTTATGCAATAATTTATAATTTTATTTTTTTTATGTACCCAAATAAAGTGGTTTAGTGTGGAGAGAGGAAAAGAGATGATTTTTCAGAATAAGAGTTTCTTTAGTCAAACAGCTTCCTTTTGCCTAATTTATTGTCTTTCTGAGTAGTGTGACTGAAGGCTTGATATTGCTCAGTTTCTTTTTATTCATCCAGATGACCCTTTTTTATAATAGTTCATGAAGTTTTTGTTTATTTAAAGAACTTGTATGACTACTTGTTCTATGCATGATCAACCTAGGCAGCTCACAACATTTAATAAAATAGAAGCCAGAAAACTTCACATCATATGATATATCCCATCACAACACTATCAACTCTACATTTACATTTGCATTTGCTGGGCTCACTCCCATTCTAGCTCAATGCCTGTCTTCATAGCCCTCTGGAAGGGTAATCTGAGAAGGAAGCTCTTCCAAAGAGTTGGGTTGTGGGTTTTTGTTTTTGTTTTTTTCAAAAAAAGAGGTCTTGACAAGGTAGGTAGGTTGGTTGGTTGGTTGGTTGGTTGGTTGGTTGGTTGGTTGGTTGGTTGGTTGGTTGATTTAATCAGTGAATAAAGTGACTACTGCCTGAAATTTGACCAATCACATATTTGATCAATATATAAAATACCATTTGTGGTGGAGGTAAAAAAGTCAAGAAGATGCTCAAGCCTGGACAATCAAAATGTCACCCCCCTTTTTTAAGATATAACACATAAAAAAGAAACAGGATTTTGACTATGTGAGTGTTGATGTTATCTTGACTTTTTCACTTCCTCTCCTCTCAAAATGTTGTCCTTGACCTTTTTCATATGATCTATGAAAGTAAACTATTGGAAGGAACCATATTACCAATATCTCATTAAGCTAATTTGATTTAATTTAATGTATTTTAATTTTTTGACCCCACTCAACCCATTTCTCAATTCTTATCTTACCTTATTGTTGAGATGCTAATTAAAGGTACATTGCAATCTTTGGCCTTAAAATGTTGGACTCAATTTCTGGGATAAAAAGACACTACTAATGGATACCAGCCATCTTTTTTCAGCTAGCAGCAAAGTGTCATTTTTGACAAGTTAATTTTAATTTGAACAGCCATGAGACTGTTTCTTCCCTAGAAATGCTTCACCGTTTTTTTTTTGTTAATCATGAACTTGTATTATGTACTTGAATATATAGACAGAGATCTTAGATTATATCTCACCCCCACCCTTCCAATCGGACAAGTCAGGATACTAGAATTTTGAAGTCTCCTTTTGCTCCTTTTAAATATCAGATTCTTTATTGGTGAAAACAGAATATAAGATGGTACAAAGAATTAACAATAAGGATAAGAACATCACTGAAAATCAGATTATCTGTTTAAAGCTGTTGCCAGGAATCAAACCTGACTTGCGCACACTCATGCACACAGATTTAAGACAACGATATTTATTCTCACTTTAGGAATATGCCTTTGCGGAGAAAACAACAACAACAATAACGATAATGATAATGATAATACTAATAATAAGTACTGGTAGAACAATGACCCATATGAACACAGAATCCAACTTGATGCCTCTGGGGATCATAAATGAGTTACAACTTCCCAGGGCAATGCAATGCTGTGGATTCAATTCCAATGGGGCTTCGATGGCAGAAGTGGTGATCTGCCTATAATTCTTAAAGCAATTGCTACTGCTATGCTTTCTGAGCAGCAGTTCTGGAATTGAACTTGAAGAATTCCAAAGCCCTAATATGATAATTGCAGCAAAGAATACTTACTAATTGCAGAATTATAGGTGGTTGAATTATGGGAATCTCTTAAGAAAGGAAATGGAGAGAGATATGCATGGGTGCAGTTTTTAGAAGGTGACTGGTTCGCTGAAAAACAGTAACAAAGGCTAAATTATTCTCTTGCATTTCCATACGTGTCAATTTTCCCAATTTTACAATGCTTATGCTAGGTGGATAAATAATTGGCCCTATATGTTTAAGATACAAAATTCTGGATTATGTGTGGGAAAGAAAAATAATTACATTCTGCTTTTAATGGAATAATTCTTGTAGGGCTCTACAGTGTCAGTGTCAAATCGTACATTCTCTAGGAGTCAGGTAGCATATACATTTAAAATTTAAAATTAAAAATATATTACATGATCTGGACTAGCTAAAGGTAATTGTAGGAAAAACACTATTATGGACGGAGGTAGCAGTAATGATTGATTCAGAGTGAAACAGAAGCAGTATAGGACAAGACATTTCCAAGTGATATATATACTTGCCAATTATTTCCAATTAGCATTTCATTTAGCGCTTATATTTAAATTTTGAAGACAAACAAACAAACAAAAATCATTTATTGACTTCTCCTGATTCCCGGATGCCTATATTATGGAAGATCCTTATAAGAAAAGTTTAAGAAATACATAAACACCCATTCTTGTTCCTCCCAAGTTCTTCAGTCTTTCAAACCACCATTACATTCCATAACATTTTTGAAATTCCAATATTCTATCATCCAAAGATCATTCAGTAGACAAGTCTCCATCTAACTTTCTTCTACTAGAGTCCTAATATGGCATTTTAGGACTTGCACTGCCTTCCATTTGGTTATCTGGAGAGTAGCATGGAAAAAGGAGGATGCTTTTGAATGGTCTGACATGGAGGGGTGAATGGGTAGAGGGAAAGAGAGAAAGAAAGAGATTGGGGGGGGGGTTCGGATGTTAGCTAAAACTTTGCTATAATTTAGAGCTTTTATTGATGAAAATTTGTTTGAATTATGGTCCTACAGACAGCAATTAGTTTTTTTATGGAAAGATGGGCTACACTTATTTCCATAATACTTTAAATATTTAAGAGGAACTTCTGTGAAAGATAGTTATTATACTTTCCAAATGATTAAAACAGTTTGTAACCATAATTTTATGTTTCTCTAGTTGTCTATGTATAATACTTAGGAATACCCGGTGCTCAGTAAGTTGGCTTCTGTGCCAGTCTATGCAGGTATTTATATAGAAAGGCTCTGTCGGTTCTTCACTAACAAAACACCTTGCTCTAGAACAGTGCATGAGAAAACAGAAAACACATTCAAATAAGTTATTCCATTTCATTCAAGAGCTTGTGCAGCTCTTGCACAAGCACAAACGTGCTATTCAATCTTGCTTATATCACTATGTGAAGCCTTGCTAGAAATATTTGCAGAATGCATTTATGCAGGCATGTGCAGAAGTGTCCTGATTTCATCTTGGTCAAATTTCTGCAAATCTAAGATTATGATTTTTATGTTTGCATACAGGGTCATCCTGCTAGAACAAACATGCTGGGTTTTTTTAGTGGATTCTTCTGTTGGAGTGTTGCAAACCATTGCATTCTTGTGCTTGAACTGAATCTCTACTGAATACTTTGAATATAAAGCAGCTTAAAGAAGTGGGGTACTGTGAGTCTTCTTCAACCTCTGTCCAGCAGAATAATATCCATAACAAACAGATCCACATATCTGACGCAGAAGATTGGGAAGTCTTCTAGAATAGATTTTGAAAGAATCACAGAGAAATGCAGCAGAGAGAAGGATAATGAAAATTGTCATGAAGATCCATTTTGCCACATAGAAAGGTTTCCTTCTACAGATAGAAGTTATTGAAACAGACAATTTTTAATATGTAAGCAAATATTCTGCATATTAGGTCAAAACTAGATTACTTACTGTACCAAAACTTCAACATACTGCTACGATTCTCATCAATCTTCCCATCAAACCAGCATCTCCAGAAGAAACCCTCATGGTGGAACATAATCGTCTCTTCCTGCACAAAAGAAACTAAGAACTTATCATACATTTATATGAACTCATATTCTATGTTTTATGGTGGATTGCTCATAACTCCATAACATCCTGCTAATTCTGAGTATAACTGACCAAAATAGAAATCAGAGAAAATAACCTCCTGAATGTTACTATGAAAATCAAAATGTTCCTTATGCATTCAATGGTTTTCTAAACAAGAACAAAACAGACACATTTCTAATACCATTGCAAGAGATTATTCCTAGAAATAAGAAGTATACTAACCCTAGTGTGATTCACATCTTCAGAACACTTCCCAACTTCTGTAGCCAGAAGCCAATAGTCTGTCCCAAAAGCAACCAGAAAAAACAAAATCCCAAGAGCTCCAAAGAAGCCTCCAAAAAATATTCCAACACTCAACTTCATTGCTGATTTGTTCTTTAAAAATAATTGATAAAGCTAAAATATATATTTCAGGGTGGTGGGGGAGAAATGTCCTCCTCAGATAAATTTAGTTAAGAATTAAGTTGCTTATGCTATGGCTTGGATTTGTGTTCAATTAAACAGCAACCTAACAAATGAAGATAGATTTCTATTTTGGGACACTCCCTGAAACAACTTTACAGTATTTTCCTTAGCTGGCGTGACCAGCCAAAAATAGCTGACCTTCCCTATTGGCTTGAAATATTGTTGCACATGGTGCATCCACATATGAAGAGGAGGGATGAAATTACTGTCCCATTATTCTGCCTAGGTTGGATTTCAATATCCAATGCTGACAAGCAGTAGCAATATATATACCCTACAATCAATTTATCTTCTTCCTATAAGGAGGCAAGGAATAGTCCTTCTCTGTCACAGGCAAACACACAAAGAACAGTGCAAACTAAGTTGCAGATATGTAGGCACATTGAAGCTTATCACCAGGTAGATAAAAACACTTGAGCCTCATTGACTGATTGACTATCTCATTCCAAGGCAGCAATCAAGACATTTAAAGCTGAAATGTGCACCCACTTCAGAAGTGAAATCTAGCTGGTTTGCACCAGTTCAGGCGAACCAGTAGGGAAAATTTTGATTGGTTTGAAGAACCAGCAAATATCACCTCTGGCTGGCCCCGCCCCTGCCTGCCCGCTCACCGCTCACCCCGCCCCCTGCTCACCC
>JANHFL010000826.1:450180-472242 GCA_032468155.1 Oxyrhabdium leporinum
CTTGCTTGCTTGCTTGCTTGCTTGCTTGCTTGCTTGCTTGCTTGCTTGCTTGCTTGCTTGCTTGATTGATTGATTGATTGATTGATTGCTTGCTCTGTGAAATCAGTGTGGCTAAATGGCTAAAATGTTGGAGTAGGAATGCGCAAACTCACATACAGGTCTAACTCTGGCAAGAAAATTCATTTAATGATTTTGGATCAGTCATTTCTTTCAGCCCAACCTACCCTACAGGTCTGATGTTTGGTGAGTAAAATGAAGAGAAATCCACAGGTCCCAAGGAAGAGATGCGAAAAAGAAATTGGACTTTAGCTTTATAAAGAACAGCAGGATAAAATATACTATTAGTAAATCTGTTAAAATTTACAAATGATAGATATCACATATTTAGATGTAAGTTATTGGGAAAATATGGGTAAAGATATAAATAAATAAATTAGTAGAATCCAGACTTAGACAAGTCAGAAGAATTTAAATTAATTATAAGGAGCTTATTATTTATTTCATTGAATCTTCTACCCACATCTAAATTTTAATACTATCCTTACATGATTAATAAACATATAATGCTGATTTCAAAATATTTATGTTTTCTTATCCAGGGATCTTGGAGTGATCTAGTTGGAAGACCACACTGCCTACTTGTATGCATCTTCTTCAGTGCATTAGGTTATTTTGTGCTTAGCATATCCACCAATGTGTTTTTATTTGCCATTGCTCGAACCCTTGTGGGTAAGTTTCTATGTCTCTATTCATATCCAATTTAGTTCATTAGATAAAGCGGCTGATGGATCAGATTGCCATTTTAATTCAGAGAAACTGTAATGAATTGATTAATTGATTATATGCTATCAGGTCAATGTCTAATCTTAGCAACTACATAGATAGTAACAGATAATTGTGGATCTTTACCTGATCTTTCAGGTCTTCCAACAGTACACCCATCTTCAGATTAGCTTAGTCCATCTACCTTGCTGCTAGTCATCATTCTTCTTACCTTCTTTAATATTGTTTTATTGTATTATGAGATACAAGCAATGTGTTAAATTAATTGGGTGCAGTAGTGTTTATACATTATTAATTAGTATTAGAATAGAATAACAGAGTTGGAAGGGACATGGAGGTCTTCAAGTCCAACCCCCTGCTTGAGGAAACCCTACACCACTTCAGACAAATGGTTATCCAATCTCTTTTTAAAAACTTCCAGTGTTAGAGCATTCATAACTTCTGGAGGCAAGTTGTTCCACTGATTGCGGTAATTGTTCTACCTGTCAGGAAATTAACTAGCACTATGATGATTTGGATGACTTAGATCTTTAAATATAAGAAAAAAAATTAATACTAAGGTTTCTGAAATATTAATGAGCATACAGTTGTTTAAGTTTACCCGTAGAGCTGAATGTAGCATTGATAGGCAATTGCAATATGCATATAATTTTGTAATATAGTAATATTTATGTCCTAAGTTTAATATTTAATATTAAACTTTCCAGTGTATTACTATTTTTGTTGACTACCAGTATTAAAAAAAGAGAAAAACAATGCAGAAGGAAAAATATAAGTTGCTTGAAAAAGTAGATAGGTATTTGGTTTCTAATTTCCCTTCTTTATAATTTGATCAATTTGCAGTATTTATAACTATTTCTATCCTCTTAGAAACCATATTGTTAATGAAGTATATTGAACCATATTGTTAATAATGTATATTTGCCTTGCATGACATATGGCACATATAGGAATCATTCTTGCTTTAATTCTCCTTTTCTCTCACCTTTCCAAGTGTTACTGCGTTCTCTAAACAGCTAGGTCTTCACATAATATGTCTGAAGAAAAATAATTTGAATGTGGTCATTTGTTAAATGATTCATTTGTTTGTTTTCTTGGCTGCCTGTGGTATTTTAAAGAGACTCCAACACTAAACTTCATGAGTGTTAATACTGCTCCTTTTTTGCTACTTCAAAATCCAACTTTCGCTTTTGTAGAATGTTATCGGGAATAAGAATGCTGATTCTGATCTTTGTAGGTGTAAACAGAATATCTTTTCTAAAGTCTTTGTGGCTATTCTATAAACTGCTAGTTTGTATAATATTTCTTGACTTATTTTATTTATTAAATTTATATGCCACCAATTTCAGTTTCGAGTAGTTCCATATATTATTCATGATTGATCTAAATTTAAGCATTATTTATATTATTTTCCAAAAAGAAAGTTACACTATATTTCCTCCATGCATATTAATGAGGATTAACTTACATATTGTATGTTGTGGATTTTTAAAAAACAAATAAAATAATTGTTCTATTGGTTTAATACGATATTAAACTACCTGATTACTACTTTCTTGCTTTTCACAAAATAAAAGATTTCCAGGTTGGTTTACAATAACGGACAAAAATAATTTGTTTCAGCTTAGTAAAATACAGTACTTCAGAAATTAATCATTAGAATTAGAATCATCAGTAGAATTAATTGTTGGTGAGTTTGGGAAAGGCTAAAAAGTCTATTCTGACTTCTTGTTATCTGAAGTGTTGATCATGTGAATACTCCCAAAAAATCTTCCTCGCGCTAGTGGTATTGCCTGCCTGGCATTTAGCATGATTTTCTGTAGCGTTTAACATAATTTTATATTAATATTTTTAAAATTTACCCTTGATCAAGTCAACTTTTTATTTATGTATTTGTTTATTGGGTCTAACAGTCTTTATTTCAACAAGTTGCTGTCATAAGCTTGAAAGTCCATTCAAACTTTCTTCCATCTTAAAAATTTCTTGGAAAATTTAGAAATCCTGTTTTGTAAACCCATTAATAAGTCTTTATACAGATTATTTCTCATCTCTTGGTTTATAGTTTGTATTTCCACTTTAATTGCATTTTCTGTCTATTAATCCACTATTGCTTTATTTTCCAGTGTTTCTAAATCGGCTGGAACTTCTTTCCCCTCTTCTTTCTGTTTGTAAATTTTTGCACATTATTCTCTATTTCATCTTTTGCTTCCCCCTTAGGATCTTCTTCAAACATTAGCAAATAATTATTGCTGTCAGTTTATATGTTTCTCTACTTAAGATTAAACTGACAGCAATAACTTGTTGCTTGAAAGACTTCTTTTTAAATAATTGTAAATCCAAACGTGTATTAAAAGTGAAGTAGATAAAACCAGTGTCTTTAAACACTCAGCCGCAATTAAGAGCTTGATGACTTTCCTTATCTAGCAGCACTCAGACCCGCAAATCAGCCACTGTCCTGCAATCTCCCTTTGAGGAGCAGTCATCTGGAGCATATGCAGATGTTCCTCTAATTATGTGGAAAGGATCTGTTAAACCAGGCTTATCACTAGTCGTTGGTCTTTGTTGACATGTCTGTGCTCTTCTGGAGATGTCTTGGTTCGGATCACTCAGAAGTCCAAGAATAAGACTATTTATGACTAGTAATACAGGTTCTGCTAGCATCAGATATATAATTATCATGTATACTTTGTTGCTTGGCTAGATAAGTAGGATAATGCTATTTGCTCATGTCTTGCTTGTAGATAGTTAACAGGATATAAGATTAGCTAATCCTTTCACTACTGGTTTTTTATGTTATGAGAACTGTGCACACTTACCACCAGCATCAGAAAAAAAGTATGACTTATTTGCTACAAATTAATGCCTTTTTTTCATAAAAATATTTTATAAAAATTGTTATTTGATTTACAAATTGTTGACAAATATTGGATTGAACTTTTAAATAGTATCATTTTGTTCTCTGTTTTGCTTTTATTTACAAATCAGGTAGTCCTCGGCTTACAACCATTTGTTTACTGACCATTTGAAATTACAACAGCACTGAAAAAATGTGACTTATGACCATTTTTTACACTTACAACCATTGTAGCATCTCCATGCTCACATAATCAAAATTTGGGTGCCTAAATTTGGGCATGTTACTAACTTAACAATTGCAGTGATTCACTTAAGAACTTGAGTTATTCAAATTTTGCTTCTCTACTTACCTTTTTTGTTTATTTTAGGTATTTTCAAACATACACATTCCGTTTCCAAAGTACTCATTTCTGACATGGTTCCTGCGAAGGAGCGCCTCTTAGTAATTGGATATTTCAATGCTATTTCAAATTTTGGTTTCATTTTGGGACCAGTTGTTGGAGGCTATCTTACAGAGCTGGAAGGTGGCTTTTACCTGACTGCATTCACCTGTGCTTCCATCTTTGTCTTGAATGCTGGTAGGTGATTTGATTTATGCTGATATTTTATACTTGAATCACCAGTTGGCAAGAATTACATTTCTGGGAATTTACTTCTTCCCCTGATTTGACCTTATGTTTTATATTGTTTCATAAATGTTGACTATTACAATTGCAAGTAACCTACCAATTACATGTCCCTCTCCTCCACTTGTAAAAAAAATTAGGGCAGGGTATTAATCAGATAAATAAATAAGATAAAGTTATGCTGCAGATGTTGACTGTCTTGAAAAAACAGCTGCTTAGTTCAAAGCTTTGCCATTGTGTTAATTACTTTTTCACAGTTGGCAGTACCTAATGTGCAACCATATAAAGTGCAATGATCATCATCAGGTTATGTCAAGAGAGAACATGTAATAGAGTATCATGGTGTAACTCATTGGTCAAATTGCTTTGCAGTTGCTTTTTGGATGTTGCTACGATATGGAAAAAAGATGCACAATCATGAATGGAACCTTATTAACAAAGCCAGAAATATTATTTCAGAAGAAGCAAAGCACGGCCCTCAGACTACAACTTCAGCTCACAAAGCCATGTCATCTGCTCATCCTAGGAACTCCTCCTGCTTTCAAGTTATGTCTGTGCTGAAGAGACTTGGCAGTGTTGCAAATTCTAATCTGTGGGATGTTTTTTTGGTACGGCTCCTGATGTCTGTTGCAGTTATGCTCTATCATAGCAATTTTGTCTTGGGCCTTGAAGAAAGGTTTGGAATGAAGCCCAAACTCACTGGCTACCTAATTAGCTATAGTAGCACACTTGGAGTAGCTGCTGGCTTTCTCCTGGGACCTATCACAAAGTATTATAAGCACAATACTTTTGGTATGTTATTACACTCTACTCTTCTTACCTGCCTGTTTATGTTTCTGTATTCTGTATCAGAAAGTCTTTGGACAGTCATTTTGTCTTGTACATTTTTAGCATTTTCAACCACTGTGGGACGTACATGTATTACGGAACTTGAACTAATGCTGGGTAGGGATCAGGCCAGTGGTATGGTCATTGGTGTTGGTCAGTCTGTTTCAGCTGTGGGTCGCATAATTTCCCCTCTTCTCTCAGGTGTTGTGCAGGAATACAGTCCACGTGGCCCATCAATTCTTGGAAGCCTGTTGGGGATTTCAGCAGTTCTCATCATGGTCTTTAATAAGTCACGATATTCTGTCAGAAAGACCGCAAAATGTAAAAGTATATAATGATTTGTTTACAGTGCTTTTCTTTAAAAAAAACAAAAAACAAAAAACACTCAGAGGAACAGTCCTCAATGTAGGGAAAATACAAAATTATAAAACAGAGCAATAACCTTTTAAATCAAATTGAAATCCTTTAAACAAAAAGAGAAACACATGTTTTCAGTTTCCTCATGTTTATGTGGAATTTGGACCAGGGATTTTTGATGGCACACAATACCATATTTCAAACCTTTATTAAATATTAAAGAAAATGGAAGAACTGCCATTCCAGCAGATATTCACTCTCACTAAATAAAGGCTTTGAAGAGATATAATTTGCTTAATGGCAAGTTGGTTGTTGAGTTTAATCCCCAAAGGATGACCTTTTGTTAAAAAATAGCATTCATTTCTCAATCAGAAACATAGATTTTGTTCAAATTCTTCTAAAATGAGTATTGAAACTGAAAACTATTTTTGATCATTCAGTTATCAAGATTTCACCAAGTGAACCGAGCTCCTTTTAAAAGTACACATTTAAGTAGTCATAGTTCTGTTTGCATATAGTCTCTTTCCTTTTCTTCATATCAAAGATCAGCTGCTTCAAATGAAACATTTGTTTAATCAAGTCCCTCACAGTTTGAATACAAGCTGCTATTTATTTAATATAAATTTGACATTGACAAAGCCTTGCAAAAGTGTTCACTGCTGAACAAAACTTACCAACTCCATGTTAGAGCCTTCAATATGAAGACTAATATATATATTTTTTACAGTTGGAGAAAGGCACAGCTTGCATTCAGTGTGATAGGTCAGAATAATACAATCCTGTTTTAGTATTTGGAGGAGAGGAGTATGATTTTGAACAAGGAAATGTTACACTTACTAAAGAGAATTGATTTCACATTCAAACATTTATTAACTATGTTTAGATCTTTCTAGCTGATTAAAAGAAAATAAGAAAAGGGGGAAATATACATTATGCTTACCATGAAATTCTGATTTTCTGCCGTCAGCCTTACTCTTTGAAGTGTTTTTCAACAATTGTATTGAACATTCTTCAACTCTGTGTTTTTCACATTTTAAAATGTGTAGACTTCTATTCCCAGAATTATTCAGCCGCAGGTTGAGAAACACTATTTTAGAACAGAAGAGGGACACGTGCCTACATTTTAAGTAAAGAAGTGCTGAGAGGATACAAAATAGTACTTACCCTTTCTAAAAATAGTCCTGCAAGAGAAAGACTTGGATATTTGCTTTTAAGATAAGCTAGATCCTGTCTTTCGGTATTATGGGACTAACAGCCATATTCTTTTCTTATGCAGATTAGAAGTAAACCTTACAAGTTAGGTAAGATTAATTCCCAGCAAACTCTACATCCATTGATTGGCAAAGTTAAGATTTGCTCACAACCCAAATAATACTCAACAAATTTTCTTGTGAAATTCAACCCAGAAATCTTGAGTTGGTTACTTAATATCATGTAGCAAAAGTATTTGTAAAATATTTAACATAGTTTTGGAATACTTGAAAGCCTCTAAGAAGTTGTAAGGGATTTTGTGCTGTGGTACTATTTGAGATTGCACTACAATATTGGTAATGGAAAATAAAAGGAAAAAGTAAACCTAGATGATCTATATGTCATTTATTCAGTTGCTGTCCCATGCAATATATAAATGTGTATACGTTGTTTAGTTTGCATGGCATTCCCATTTCAAGAGGACTATATTACTTTCATTAAACAGAAAACCATATTGCTCTTGAAATAAAGCAGCAAAAGTTTTACTGTCTTAACTAAACATTCTGAAGAGATTTTATTCTAGCAGGCAATCTTACTGTCCTGTTCTCACTATGTTTCAATATATTACTTGCATCTTTGAGGGTTTGGGATGTGGACAATTGTATGTTGGCTTACAATATTGTCTCTAGGTTGGACAACTAGATGCTTGCATAGAATAGCATGAACATGCTCAAATAAAAATGAGCAATTGTGTTTGTGGCATACTGGCCAAATATGCTAAAACTAACCAGTACTATCATTATTAGCAACTTGCTGGAGCCCATCAGGAAATACTGCTTCATAAATGGGACTGGGAGTATGCCAAAAGATTCTTCCAAATCTCATGGACAGCAGAGCCATTGGGGATAAGTAACATGGCCTCATGCCATATAGAATTTTAAAAGTGACAACCAGCATTTTCACAGTGTTGTGAATATTATGGGAGGTGGACGAATGAGTAAGGCTGAGGTGTAAATAGTGTAACAGGAGAATGTTAGAATATAAACTTATGGAGTGGTTATGGAGTTGGCTTAATGTATCGGTAAAGAGTGTGTATATAAATAACAATTGGAAGAATGCTTGTTGCCCTAGGCAGTGAGAAAAATAATAAAAGTAAACTTTATTTTAAACATTTTAATTTTTTAAATTTTTAAATACTTCTATTTTAAAATAGAAGTTTAAAATTCTTTTTTTTAAACTTTTAAAATACAGCCAGTTTGTTATAGTTGTTAAGGTGCAAGGCTAGAAACCAGGACACTGAGTACTAGTCCCGCCTTAGACATGAAAAAGCAGCAAGATGACTTTGGGCCATTCATACTTTCTCAGTCCAACCCATTTCACAGGTTTGTTGTGAGGAAAATAGGAGGAGAAAAGAGTGTTAGATATGTTCAACGCTTTATTTATAAAAAAAATAATAAAAATGGCTGGGAAACTTTCAGCAGAATTATGACTGAAACTTTCAGCAGAATTCTGATTGAAAGTGTAACAAGTGACTGAGCAAAACTGGGGAAATGCAATGCAATAATGCAGCTTCATGCTGTGCAATGGATATTAAACAAATGAAATGAATGAGAAAGTCATTGTACACGTTGATTTAGAGAAAGTATATGATAAAATGACAATGCTTGAATTATGAAATAGTTGGCTTGGATATGGATTGAAACATGGTTGCTGAATGCAATGTGAGTTATGTATCAGAAAAGCTTGCATGAGGATAAATTGAATGCTTAATGGTTCAACACTGAGAGTAGAGTACTTCAAGTATGTGCAATCTCTTGGTCATCTGATACTTATGGACAAACATATAACATATGCTTCAGTTGACAGAATTGTGTTTGTTGGAAATGTCAGTGTGTACATACTTTTATACACTAATAATATGTTAGTTGAAGACACAATTGATTTGTAGCAATTGTTAGATTATGCTGCAATCTGGAGTAATGAGCTGAAAAATACTTTGAGAAGGTTTGGTCAGATAGAATATACAACTGAGTTGAAAAACTACTATATGAAGGAAAAGTGAATGATCAAGAAGGAAGCAAAGACCAATAATGTTATAATTTGGTTGAGCTAATGAGAATCTCACAAAAAGAGTAAAAAAAAATGGCAATAGGCAAACCAGCATATGATTGTGATAAAAGCAAGAATGTTTTGCAACAACAGAAAGATGGCAATAACAATAGCATTTAGACTTATATACTGCTTCACAGTGCTTTACAACCCTGTCTAAGCAGTTTACAGAGTTAGCATGTTTCCCCCAACAGTAATTTTACTGACCTCAGAAAGATTGAAGGTTGATGGGCCGGTAAGAATCAAACTGCCAAACTGCAGTCAGTCAGCAGAAGTAACCTGATTACTTTATTCTAACCACTGCGCCACCATGGCTCATATGAGATATGAGAGGCATACTGAATGTGTTAGTGTATTCATTGGAATATTGATATGTGTATGTATGTACTGCATGCATGTGTACTGCAGTTAAAAACAAGTTTGGAAAAATTTGGTCTAGTGATTAAGGCACTAGAGTAGAAAGCAGGAGACCATGAGTTCTAGTTCTGCCCTAGCTTGAAAGTCAGGTGGCTCATCCCAACCCACCACACAGGTTGTTGTGGGGAAAATAGGAGGAGGAAGATGTGTTCAATATGTTCGTTGCCTTGAGTTGTTTGTAAAAATAATAAAGGCAGGATACAAATAAATAAAATGAAGTACAATAAATATGCTTCTTTTAGTGGTCAGTGATGATTACGTTCAGGGATAATAACATTTTCTGTTCCGTGAGTTCTTACAAATATTCACACACAATATTTTTCCTTTACAAAAACTAATTTCATTGTTACCTGTGAGACATGCTACCACAAAATTCTGTATCTTGCAAAATCTCCACATTTTTATCTTGATGGAGAGTAATAGAAGGGCATACATGAACACCAGCAGGAAATTTACCTTTTAAGGCTTCAACATAATTATTATAGCTTTTCTACAAAGAAAAAGATGTTCAAGAGCTTCAAATTCATCTGAATGCAAGTTTTCCATTATTAGGGTCCATGCCTGCAAATATATAAACTTGGAAAAGGATTTTTCTGCTAATGTTTTATATTCAGTAGAGTCATTCCAAATATGAGGACTTCTGATGTCAGTGCTATTGATAGACTTTACTTTTGTGAACTTTCACGATGCTTTGTGGTTAGTCATTCCTATATGAACTGGAGTGGGAGAGTTACTTTATCCTGTTTCAGGTACATTTCTTAAGAAATGGGATATCCTTTAAAAAAATAAATATTGATACCTGACCTGTATAGAATTGGTCATCCAGTTTGGTTTTGTTTAACCATGAAAATTACATCAACCTTAATTCCTGTTAGTGATTCATTTTCTAGCACCTCAAATTTTCCTTAAATTTTGTTAGCAAGGATTGTAGTAATGTGGCAGAATTATTTCTTGCAGCACTCCAAATGACCATAAAACATGAAAATTATAAATGTGGGCAAAATAATATGAGACCTTCAATTCTTAAGTTATTTTGTGAGTTTTTGAATTTTTAACCACTCTTATTAAACTGTACAGCTGAGTCAAAATGGTTATAATTAACAAATATTCCTTCATGTGGCATTAGTAGGTGACAGCCTCTAATGCAAATGTGAATCAAATTACAGGAGCAGGAAAGATGGTTTAAAATTTACTGTCTTGATGTACAATACCTCCAAACTTCAAACTACTTCTAGAATGGTTTTAATAGTAATTTCAATAGAGTTGAAGCATGCTGCGTTCCTGTGTAACATGCAACTTAACCATATACTGGATGAATTGTCAAAGTGTTAACATTGTACCAATTAATTAGGTTTGAATTTTCTCACGTTGTCAATTTGGCTAATTCTACAAATGTTGCTTTATCCTGTTTCCTAATATATATTGATAAAGAACATTTGTTCCCATTGCATCTTATCAATGTCCATCCAAAAGTCCAAGTAACTTTTATGTTGTCAAAATGTTATCAGATTGTTCTCCAGAGAACATAATACATGGCCTGCACTAAAAGTAATAACATCAGCTGATTGCTGATATATTTAAAAACATGTCTTTTATGTTGAACAAGAAAAGAGTTTCTATTCTAAAAGACCAAAGAAAGTTATTTGTGTATTTACCAATAGATGGCACTAAAGACTTTTTTTCAGCCATTTAATGTTGAACTGAATTTCAGCTGAAAGCAACAGCATCAAACAACAGTGCACTACAATATTGTTACTATGCTTAGGCAGCCTAGATCAAAAGTATAATTTATCACCATCACATATTCTGGAGCCCCATTGCATTTTTTTTGTTATTATTATCTGTAGGACAATTTCATTTGTAAAGCAAATACTGATTAAGTCTATATTTCTAGTGTTCTATCAAGAAGAGCATTTTATCAGGACCAATAACTGAAAACATTTCTGATTTGTGTTGATATGGCCTACAGAATAATCAATAAAGCTAATTTAATAATCTTCTGATTTGTGATTTAATGTTTGTACAATAAGTGCATTTTATTTATTTTTTCTTCAAATAGCAAACTTTTCAAAGAAAAGAGATCATTTGTAATAGTGCATATTAAGAGAGTATTACAGCAAGACTTTTAAAGACACTCCTGTTCGTCTTAAAGCCAATATTCTTTTAATTATATTGCTGCTTTTGAAAAAAAATGTATCTAGGGACACATAATTTTAAAATAACTTCAATATGTTTAAATAAATAAATAAACTTAAGACCATTAACTTAGTTAAAAGCATGATGATTGAAACAAGTTGCTATGCTATTTACATTTCTACAGAATATAAGAATTTGGACTTTGAAGGCAGCCTGAATATTATGTGAGTTGATGAGCAGAATAATCCATGCATTATTAATAAATAATATAGACAGAAGCAGTAAACAATGGTTTACAGAGGATTGTACCTTCTGAATATATGTGTGTGGGGGTGGGGGGAAGAGGAGCAGAATGATGAAAGCAGCATTGTGCTATTGTGATCGAACTCCTCTACCCCATTTGTCATGTTACATATAGACATACAAATAGGGACGGAACCTCCATACAAGCTCCTATGAATATCCGCGAACAGATCTGTGATTCATAAGAAATAGCAAAGCAGATGAGTGAATGTAAGGATTAAAAGATTGTCAAAAAAAAAGTTGACAACTGCTATCATTGGCTTTGTGGTTCAAGTATGCAGTTTTAATAATGTGCAAAATTTATTCCCATTTACCTAAAAGTAAGCTCCTTTGAACCTACAGAGTACATGTACAGAGATGTATCTCCAAATCAATATAACTTTGTTTGTTCTTAAGGAATCTTCTTGAAAATAACCCCTAACTGTGTGTTGGCACATTGGATATATTTTAACAGGACGGGAAATTTTTAGTGCAATTCCTAATTAAAATTTGGCTTTGTTTAGGGTTACCCTCTAGTGATAGTCTGGATATTTACAGTTCAGATCTGGTAGCCTTTCCCTTGAAGATAATAAGTCACATGTCAGGAATACAATATATAATAATTGATCAAAGTTGTTTTCATTGTATAATTTACATTAATTGTTTCCAGAGCAGCTGAGAATTTCTTCCTACTTGATTTCTGCCTAGATTTTCTTTCCATCCTAACCACTCCTCACAAGTCTAGGGCCAGGTTTTGAATCCAACTTCCCTAGTGCTATTTACATCATGGTAGTCTACTATATGTACTGTTTGGGTATTAGTACTGCAACTGTTTAGTAATTATTGCTATGGTTATTCTCAGATTTATCTCTTGGCCTTTCAGCTTTTGATGCCTGCCGGGCTAATCGAGGTGGTGGCAAGGGCTTAACTGATCTGTCATCTTCAGCTGATTCTTCATTCACTGTGCCAAATGCTGGCCTTGGCAACAGTGGTTGCCGGAAGCCTCTTGTTGTTCCTTGAGGGTAGCTCGCTGTACCACCATTGTCTCTGCCCATTTCGTTCTTCCACTCAATTCTGCATTGTTGCTGACGAAGTCTTTGATCTCTCAAAATTTTTCCCGCTTGGGATTTTAAATTCAGCACCATGGTATGGCCAGATTCAGAATCACTGCTGTCACTTACTGCAAATTTAAAATATATAGATAGGTAGATATAGATATGTAGATACAAAATATATAATAATATACTGTTGCAATAGGTTATGGCACAAAAACATAAAATTTTCAAGAATGTTAAATATATTTAGTCAATTGGAAACATAGTCTTCACTGGATATTCTTTTGCTAACAAATGTAATAACATAAGGAAAAGAGCAATGTGCATTGGTTGGTACACCGAGTGAGAGCATATTTAATTGCCCAGAATCACTTCTCATGAGACGGGTGGTTATATAACTTTAATTAATAAAAAGAAATATATAAATCTTTCTGTAGGATGCTACACTGTGGATGGCAGATTGCCAGATATCCAAATTTCCTTACTTACATAATGTGTATAATGAAGCTAATATATTCCTGTAAACATAAGACACGCTTAACCTGTGATCTGCTTAAAATTCCAGGCACGGTCTTGTTCAGTGCCAATTTTACATATTATTTGTTTCCCAAAGAGAGAGTCTGTGAAAAGAAAGGTTAGTACCACCTTTAACCACATTAGGCCATAAATAGATCCAATACAGAAAAATAACAGGGAAAAGTAATTCTGTGAATGACCTTAAAGCACAAATTAGCTATGGAATATGAGCCATGTTTCACCTCATTTGTATAATAACATCAGTATTATCTTTACTAATTTAAAGCAAAGCTGCTTGTATTATATGAGAACTGGTACTTTTACTACAAAAAATATAATGAACAAAGTCGTTCTTACTAGATTTATCTATTACTAGATAAAAGTTGTCAAAACAACTGAAGTGCACTTTCTCACTCAGATAAGAGACAGTTTTACTTAAACACAAACCATTACCAGATTCATCCTTTTTATTGACAGTTTTCAGGACTACATTTTTATAAAAGACTAAACTATTGTTTTTCCTATTATGTAACTTTACAATAAAAACAATTGTAGTGCTGTTGAACTTCATTGCTTCAGTCGCTAACCTTTAAGTAAACACTAGTGCCAAAAAGGACAATAAGCAACATCATACTTGTGTTAAAATATAAGGAGCTGTCACAATGAAAAGAAACAGATGAAAGAACACAACATTGTCCTCATTCAGCATTTTCACCAAAGGAAACTTTTAAATTTGTATGTATCTCAAACAAGTTTTTAAAATATGAATATCCTAAGTATAAACCTAGTATACTGCAAGATTTTTATTAACATTTGGTTAAGTTCTCCAGGTCACCAAAGCAGCCATTTCAAACAGAAAAGGCTACAGACTCTTCTTTGCTTGAAAATTATGTCCACATGACACTTTCCAGCAGCATAAATTACTGCATATTCTAGTTAGAGGATTTGAAAAATATTAGCAATATTAGGATAAATAATGAAAGCACACAATGTTACGAATCTATGTTTGAGATCCAAAGAATTGCAATATATGGACAGGAACAGTTTGAACTTGTAATCCTTTATATAGCTGTTTGAATAATAGTATTGGAAGCAAAACCATTTAAAAAAACACTTCATGACATAATCTTCAATCCAATCATGGGAAGGGCTTGTTCAAATCTTTGCACATCCCAAAATTAGCCCAGATTATAGTCTTTGGAAAGCAATTCAAGAAAACTACAATAGTTTCTTTTATAGAATTGAAAGTGGTACAACAAAATCTTCAATAAATCTACTCTTATTTCTGGCCAAACAGGTTTTGCAGGATTCTTTTTTTAATGGGACAATAATCAACAACAGGACTAAATAGATGGTGTGTATAACACTAGGCAGTGATAATGCAATCATAGTCATATCTAGTATTTCCTCAATTCAGTCAAATACTCTCATGTGAGCCCATCTTACCCTACTAAATTCTAGCAAAATTTTCTCCCTTTTCTTACAGACAGAAAATAGAAGGTGTTGCAATCATGCTGAAATTGTGCTATACAGTGCACTTTATAGCACATGTCCTTAAACATACAGGTATGGTGTAAAACTTCATAGGCATGAATCGTTTTAGTCTGTAAGTATTCCTGTGATAGACACAGATACTGTAAGAAATTGATGAAGTAATATTAGGGTCCGTCTCTAGTATGAAATGAGTAAGAACACAGTAGTCAATTATTAAAATAACTGACTCCACATTTTTTACAAACAATATGAACACATACACAACATGATGGATTCAAACTATATAATTTGACAAAGGAAGTGTATATTAGATAAGACAGAAGAGGGAGAAGAAAATACAGTCCACATATATACTACACAAACACACTGAAAGGAGAGAAACAAATAGTTGGGTAAATTAATTGTACGAGCAGAGAATCAGAAATGTAAATGCTGTCTATCCTAGGGTACATAGTTTATTTTTACAAAGGAAGAGACAAACAAGAATTAAAAAGAGACATAAAAACCCAAAATCTATCTATGGTTTCTTCCAAAGCAAGTGTGTAATGATGATATAAATTAGGAAATAGGTTCTTACATAAAATACTTCTGACTTGTAGTGTTTAGTCGAGTAACTTAATGTGGCTGAAATGCAAAATAAACTCCCCCATCTTTTTTAAACTTTAAAAAAACATTTTAAATGTTTAATTCTTTTAATACTTGTGACATCATTTGGCAGTATTCACCAAATGAAAAAAATGCTTGGTTGCTGGCTTTGTTTAACATATTTACTACCATTGTCTACAACCTGTTACATATACTGTATACAAATTGTTAAGAGAGATCCTGGAGTTTCCTCAAACTGGCAACCTGTGATAGGAAGGCATAGACAAATAACTATCAACACAGTCAGGAACAAATTATACATGACAGACAAAGAGAACATAGACAAGTGACAGAGAGAAACCAGAAATCCTTTGCAGTTCTTTAGAATAGGAAGAAGCATGTGAAATCAACTGATTTAATCGCAAGCAGTTGTGGATCGCTTGCATAATTCTCAATAGTCTACCATGTCTTCTATGTGTTCCAGGGAATATCTGCAATGTAGGTTGTACATCTTTTGATACTGAAAAAATCTGACTGCAAATGTCCAATCCCATCCTCAGAACACCCTTACCAGAGGTTTTCCAGCACTGGAACAGATAATTCCACTTATCAGAGGCAACTGTAAAACTGTATCAGGGACAATTCAGTTCCATCATTTTTGCTAAGGTTGGAATGGGAATTAGGTTTTTTATTGTTTTACACATTTCTGGTTGTTGGTAATCATCTTTAAAGCCCTCCATGGCATGAGTCCAGGCTATTTGAGAGACTACCTCATACCAATGGGGTTTGGTCCGCCCCACTTGTGCCAACAGAGGAGGCATGTTGCAGGCCCCATTTGCAGGGTATTCTGTCTGATGGAGTCCAGAAGAAGAGCCTTCTGTGCCATCGCACCCACCCTTTGGAGCATCTTTCCCCTTCCCCTCTGAGTAAGATCAGTTCCCAGCCTTCTGATCTTCATCTTAAATACCTGGGTTTGCCAGTTGACATGGAGCTGCAATTTGGAGGGAGGGGGGTGGCTTCACATTGGAGATGGTTGATAGATTAATAACAAATCTCACTTTTTCCCTCCTCATCCTACTCCCTCCCTTCCCATTTTTCAGTTAGGGTTGAGTATTTATATTTTTACAGTATTTTATTTGTATTGTGTATATATTTTGTATAGTTTTATCCTTTTAATATTGTAAGCCACCCACAGTTACCCTGTGGTAAAATGGGCAGCCAATAAATTTAATAAATAAATATATCAAGACCACACTTTTTTTTTACTTATTACTTTATTCTTCACACGGGTTTTCAGTGGCCAAATAAAAAGGAGCACCTAGTTGAGTTCTATGTTTTATAAATGAGGAAGAAAAATTCAGGTATATATGTGTGCATGTATGCAAAGATCCCATATTTCTATAGGTAGCTATGGTCAAAATGGAAGACTGTTTATGCCATTTTTCATCTTTTCTATCATGCCTAAAATAAATCTTTGCTTTGTATAGTGTCATAGATAAAAATAAAACTTAACAATCAGGAAAAAGCTTTCTAGAATCAAAACATGGAAGAACATATTTGAAATGGTAGTGAATCTATATCTGATATAAATATACAAAACATGAAACTAGTATAGAACTGGATAAGAACAATTTATAATATAATTAACCATATTATATGGCAGTGAAAATGCTGAATAATTCATTCTTCTTTTTATTCCAAAACTGCATTACCTTTAAAGGAGGATTGATTTCTTTTCCGTGTTTTCTCTGCAAGTTTAGTATTTTTAGGTAGTGATAAGTAATGCGGTGATTTCATGTGCACCTGCAAAAAGAAGCATAAAATGTGTTCAGGCAGAAAGAAATACATACAAGTCAAATATTAGTATAGCTTCTCATTGAATAGAAATCTGTGTAAGGAGCATTCTATTTGTTTTAAAACAGAAAAAAAAGATATATATGCATGTAGTTCTAACAATTTCCATGTGTTCGATTTTAGAACCCTTCCAACCCTTTTAGGTTGGAAGAATGCTTCTCCTTGAAATAATATCTGTTAAGTATCTCCTTGCAAAGCTTCCCCAACATCAGATTGCTGGAAATGCAGAGGTAGGTAGTCACCCATAGGAGTAGCTTCTAAAGGCTGAGGATTCTCCAATTCTTTTTTAAAAGAAATTGTATTTCAAGTGACATTTTAAAGATAATTATTAAATGATAGTAGTAGTAACATCTAGTAGTAGCTCATCAAGTGAAACTCTTTGGGAGAGCAAGGATCAATCACATCTATATAGAGTAACTTCCCTGTGTGAAATGGGTGAAATGTCACTCAGTGTTAGGTCTATCAGAGAAAGACTTATTGCTTGAAAAGGGTTGGTCTTTAACCTGGCATCAGAGGACAAAGGGCCTGGCAATTAGGGGCTATAGCTTTTAAGTCCATACACTTAAGAGCCTACACAGAATTGATTTAATTAGATTTAAGAATTTAGATTTTCCTTTGTCTTCTATACTTCATTTAGTCTCACTCTAACCCATAACTCATAAAGAAAATTCATTCAGCACAAGGAGTCTGTTCTTCAGTACTTTCACTTCTCTGCCTAGCTGGTCCAGTAGGATTCGAAGATTCTGTATCTGAAATTATTAGGTTCAAGCAAATAGCACAAGCGTAGATTTTGAAGGCCATGCATTATAAACAAGGCAGCTAAATCTTACTACTTCGGAGCAACAAACACTGTGGCTGTTGCTACTCATATCTTGATATGGTCAAGAGTTGTTTAAACATGATTCCTTTAAATTCATTTAATTTATGATGTACGCAGTTGTAATATCACTTTTAACATAGACAATAAAATAATTTGTAAAAGCAAATCAGAGCAGGGGAGAAAAGAGGAGAGGGGTGTGTTATTTCTATTAAGAATGAATTAGTTTTATTCTCCACATTGAAATAAAGATAAAGATTAGTCTTAATTTGACTAAGTAATAACTTTATTCCTCCAAAATGTTAATAAAATGACTAATAAAAACTAGTCTTGCAGATGTTTGGTTTACTAATCCATGTATATTGTGATATATCTTCTATATATTTTTAATTGTTCACATATTTTCCACTAAGTAGAAATAGCTGTCCTTACAAAAACATTTAGAGGTTCTTGTTATAAAGAAATAAATATTTGAGTATGAAACCAAAATAGTAGTCACTCTCACTCTCCCATAGAAGATGTACAGTATCTGTGCCCAAAAAACTGCTTTTATTCATTAATATCTTTCATTGGTTTCACGTGTTATCATTGTTATCTTGAAAAAGAATCAGTAATTAGTGATACAGGATCATCCTACTGAGAATCATTTAGACACCTAAGTGCTTCATTCATATTGTAAAATACATAGTTTAATAAAATCCCATGTAAAATCTATTAAATATATATGTATATATAAGTACTGGTCTTGACAAACTGTTGCTCTTTCTAATGCTCTCCCTTAGGCTATGTCGGCGACGAATCAAAATTTCTTTGGCCTGCTTTTCATTTGCATCTTCAGCAAGGCTGTACCTATTATATGATGGAGCCTGCAACAAACAGAAAATATATGCTTTAAAAATATATTAATAGTGGCGATTCCAATGCAAAGGCTTCCTGCATCATATTTTGTTTTTAAGATATCTCAAAAACATAACTTAAAAGCATAATTAGCATAATGTAATACCTGAAAATGATGTAATATTCCAAACATAATTTATTATTTTGATAGCTTTCTTTAGTACCACAATTTACTTTAATAACTTAGATGTTAAATGTCAGAAATGTCAATAATCTTACAGACAGTATTTATATAACCCAGCCTATTTGATATGTAAGATGAGGCATAGAGATACACTGCAACTATGGCTAGATAAAAAAAGCAAACATCTCTAAACTGTTTTCCACACAAATGTAAGCCGAGATGCTCTCTGATATTGGAAAAATAGAATTCCCACATTTTCTAAGCCTCAATTTTTATTTAGCTTTTTATTCCGCATTCATTACTTTATATATAACTCAAAGCAATGAACATATACTCTTTCTTCCTCCTATTTTTCCCACAACAAGAATCCTGTGAAGTAAATTGGGCTGAGAGAAAGAATGATTGGCCCAAAGTCATCCACCCAACTTTCATGCCTGAGGTGGGACTAGAACTCATAGTCTCCTGGTTTCTACGTCAGCACCTAAACCACTATACCAAACAGGCCCTCCATTAACTGTTCTGCAGAAGATTCTGTCTTCAAAGTCTTATTAAAAGGTGGGTAAGTACTATTTGAACCTCTGAGTTATAGTGTATGTTTCTACTGCAATGTCAATGAGAAATCTGTGGTTTTTCTGTATGTTAAATGTGAGGTGAGCAAGGCTCCTGTCATTTTCATTCCAGCAGAAATCACTGGGGCTAGCATGGGAAAATGTGGCATATGTTCAGTGGTGGGCTGCTGCATGGTCGGAGAGGTTCGGACGAACGTCTAGCTGTGATCACTGGCTGGGCCTGCCCGCCCACCCTTATGCTACGCTTTCCATAAATAAATAACTTTTCTCCTGCCCACGCTGCCCAGGTGAGTTCCACGCCACCCCTGCTGTACTCATCGGAGCTGCCTGAGGCAATTAGCTGCCTGTTTAAAGCTGCATTTCAGCAAACCGCTTGTCAACGTAAGTGCAGCCCATCTCTGCATATATTTACATGTATGAAGAGTAGCCTGCATGTTTATCTTTGCATTGTAGCCTTCAAATATCTGATCCAGCATATAATGCTGTGTTTATGCTCCAGGTATTGTATACTCAATTTTAACATCAAGAGACACATATTTGAAACTGTTCCAGCTATTTGTTTTGAATTTTTCTTAAGTCTTTTTGCATAAACATAATTATTTCTCTTCATTGCAAAGCAATTCATCACCTTTCTTACTCAATAAATCTAAATACATTTGTTTGGAGATAAATTCCATTGATTGTAATAGAAATTATTTCTCCGTACACATCTTAAGTTGACATACTACTATTTTTACTGGAAAATGAAAAAATAGCCATCTGAGAACATAGATGTAGCCACACCAAGATGTTATTCTAATATCTTGTTGTCTACTTACTCTTTGCCTTATCTGATACAGATTCTTTGTTAAAATCTCTCTTATGTTATCCATTTGGCCAGAATAAGATGCATGTATTTTTTCTCCTGCTTGAGGCTCACTGTTGTAACAGGAGATAAAATACAGAATTATACAGATCATCCGTTGTAATAACATGAATTATACATTTTTTCAAAGATAGAAAATAATTTAAAACATATTTATCATGTGTTACATTTAAAAAAACCCAATTTTGGTTAGTGTTAACTTACCCATATCAGTAATGTGGTTCTGCAATTTATTTAAAGTGCAAGTTGATAAAATGTTAAATCTACAATTTTCCCAAGTAGGTACGATCCATAGATTCTTTCATTCATGAATATTTAAGAATTCAATTCAAATTCATAATTCACATCAATGTCAACTGATTATAGAATTAATAATAGACTATGCTTTTAACACCTTTCACTCAATTAAATTTAAATATATTTTATATTATCAAAATATCAATACAAATTTTGTTCTGAAAAGCTGAGGGTATTTCCTGGTATTGTGTTGTGTCACAGTAACAAGTTCATAAAATATAGCAGTAAAAGTCTTCTATATTAATCCTTTATAACCACTTTAAATTACTGTGAATTTCTGAAACCCTATGATCATCTCTATATATGTAGCATCCCTATTGACAACCAAGCCCTCACTTTGCTGATATTTCATAAACAATTCAAAGCAGTCATGTTCAATGAGTTTTGGGCCCAGTTTTGAGTGCCATTATTAAGTATTTTTCGCTTTTTCAGGTCTTCGTCAGGTCCAACATGGTCAAACCTCTCCCAGATTGATTTATAAAAAACAAAATATTTTAAATGTTATTCCTAATGTTCATGTATGTTTTTACTTCTGAATTGTTTTCTGTTTGTATTTTATTATCAACTAATGGAAGGGTTTCAAAGTAAATTTTTGAAAAGGAAATAAATCCCAGAAGTAACTAAATAGATTAACGTATTTAGTTCTAAATGTAAAAAAAACCAAAACAAAACAGTATGCTCCTTTTTATTTTTTCTTGGGCTGCAAGGAAGTAAAGAATTCAACTTCAGTGCTTTTAAGAGTTATATTCTGACATTGATACTTCTCCATATTTCTCTCTACTTACTTGATAGAAGCTAGAGATGGAACTGTACTTAACATCCCATTCTCTGCCATTTCAATGGCATGTTTTATTTCCAATTTCTTGCACAGGGCAACAATACTTGATTTTGGTTGTTTTTCCTTAATTAAAAGTCGTCTTAGGTACTTCTTATCAAATTTTATAAACCTGTAAGAAGCAAGAGCCATTCAATTAATTTAAAATGAATTGAAACTGCAGCAAATTTCTCTTCGTTCTTATAAATTATTCTGACTTTTAGAGAATTAGTTTCTAACTAAAATGAAATTTTAAATTTGTGACAAATAAATCCAAATTAAATATTCATGTTTACTGAAATGAATTAAAGTTAAGCAAAGTATATGTTTGTAAATTTAGTAGTATTCAAAATGTAAATATTACATTAAATAATACATTGGTTTTTCCCACTTGTTCTTTTAGATCATTAAATATGCTACCTGATTTCCCCCAAAATAAGACCCTGTCTTTTTTTTTTTGCCACCAAAAAAGTCACCAAGTTGGGGGGGGTTGGGGGGGTCATCCACTGACTCACCTCACTAGTGCATGTTGCCCCCGGCCTCTGTTTCGCTATCAGAGGCCTTCAGGAACGTCTTCATCTGGCAAGGCC
>JANHFL010000826.1:472342-488457 GCA_032468155.1 Oxyrhabdium leporinum
ACCTCACTAGTGCATGTTGCCCCCGGCCTCTGTTTCGCTATCAGAGGCCTTCAGGAACGTCTTCATCTGGCAAGGCCAGCAAGGCTTTCCTGAAGGCCTCTGTAGCCGATAACAGAGCTTCAGCAAAGACCTTTAGGAAAAGCCTCTTCAGCCGATAACAGAGCTCCGGATCAATCTGAATCTCTGTTATCTGCTACAGAGGCCTTCAGGAAACCTTGCCGGGTGCAGCAAAACAAATGGGCCAAGGTGTGTGAGGTCTGGCTGCAAATATCTGAAGATAAGTAGCAGGACAGCTCCACCCACCCATCAGCACCCTAGCTTAATTTTTACCCGTGTACCCTGGAGTGGGTGGGGTCTTAATTAGGGCTTATTTTGGGGGATAGTAGGGCTTATGTTGGGCGCACATGTAAAAATCAAGCCAGGACTTATTTTCTGAGTAGCTTGTATTTTAGGAGAAACATGGTGCTTACTTATCTCTCCAAAAGTTGTGACCCCAGTGTCCACACACATCTTCAATACCAGCCTTGATGTGATCAAAGAACTAGGATGTAAAAAAAACCCCAGTCATTACATTATTATTATGCAAAGGTTACTTGCTTCTGTAAGAAAAAGTTATCTTGATTTTATACCCAATAAAATTTTAATACCAAAATAACTATTAAATGAATTTTATAAGATAAATTGTTATCCAATAAAACTGTTTTTAAAATCAACAATAAATGTGAGAAATACATTACTAAGAATCAAGACCAACTTGATGGAACATAATGAATTAAAGCGTGCTATAAATGTTACATTATCACTACTAGAAAAGGAAAGTCCCTCCAATTGAACATGATGCTTGTTATCTAGATGTACACCTTTTTCTCAGTGAATGGCACCCTTCGTGTCTCAGTTTTCACAGGGCCTGTAGGCCAAAAAAAGTACCTGAAAGTTCCATTTATTAAATAGTTAAGTCCAAATTAAAAAATGTAAAATATCACAACATGCACACTTTGGGAATCGTGGTGTCAACTTTTGAAATGACTTCAGCCGAAGCCATGCCTACTTTCATTTCGTTTCTCAGTTGCCTCTCTTGGGGGAAGTGGGGGGAGTCAGAAGGTATTGGAATGTGGTGCCTTAACCCGCTAGACAAAATATCAACCAGACTCATCATGAGAACCAAGCTCATGGCAACGAACATCTGCTGAGTGCGAGGGCGAAGCTCCTATCGGGCTGACTGGTTAACGTGACCTAGGACACGTGATGGGGTGGGAAGTTTCTATTCTTTTAACTACCCCTAAGCACGGGAATTATTTAGAGTTAGCTTCATCTTTCTACGTGCCGATATGATGTACTTAATAAAAGGTCTTTTGAGCCTGACTGAAGCCTCAGAGTCCTGACTCGATTGGGTTCATTACTTGGAACCATGACACATGGTTCCCGGCATTTCCCAAAAGGCATGTAATGCACCTCAAATTGCAAACTTACCCGGCAGTAGATTTCTTCACTGACTGCTGGTTGCTTCTTATTGGATCTTTTGACATGAAGAAACTCCACTAGTGAGCGAATTGTCATTCCCTGTACAGAAGAGCAGAACAAGCATGACATTCACTTCAGCCTGGCATGATTTGCCATGATGTCATTTTCATATTCTGTTCAATGTGCATTTGAATAAATGAGTGGTCAATATATAGCATTATACAGATAATCCCTGGGTTACAAGCGTTCCTTAGTGAACATTCGAAGTTACACGATAAGTGTCCCCTAGTGTTTATGAACAAATCCCAAAATTATGAATATCGCAGCACCACAGCAGTTATTCACCCTTACGAAAGACCGCAGAGGCTCTGCAACATTCACCCCACCTATTCCCCCCCCAACCGGGTCTTCGCAGGCACTTCACCTGTGGAGACTCACCTTGCAAAGATCTCTCTGTCACGGTTTCTTTGCCTGCATTCACAGAGAACAAAGGCCTAATGTACCACAAGATCACACAAGATCAGTAGTGACAGATATTGTATAATTTCGTACTTTAGGCCTCTATTCTCTGGGAGGCCTGGACATTTGCAAACGGAGGGAAGGCATTGGTCCTTCAGGCCTTCCCTCTGTTTGCCGTTTCCTTGCTGAAGCCTGCAGGGAGATTGCATCCTGTAGGCTTCACCAGCCCTTTGCAAAAAGCCTTTGTTGGCACCAATGGAGCTTGGGAGGACTAGGTGTGTCCCTCTGAAGCCCTGTTCCTACTGTTAAAGGCTTTTTGCAAAGGGCTTGCCAAAGCCTACAGAGACGCAATCCTCAAGCACTTTGCTGACGAGAAAGCAGCCCCGAAAGGCAATGCACAGTCTTTCGGAGCTGCTTTCTTATCCTAGATCAGCTTGACGAGGCCTCCAGCACTGAGAAAGCAGCCTCTTGCTGACAAGAAAGGAGGTGGCGGGCAAAGAAACAGGCTGGACAGGAGACAGATCTTCATAAGGTAAATCACCCGGCGCGACAGGATGGTGGGGGAGGCGATTGTGGGGACCCTAGGGGAAGGAGAATGAGGAATCTGTGGGACAAGGGAGGCCTTGGGTGGTCTAAAGTAGGTGGCCTGCTCCCTCAGTAGGCACCCCATGGCCTTCCCCACCCCAAGATACCTCATGTGCACTTAACAAGCCACGCATTAAATTAGTGAAAGCAGGGAGTGATGTCGTTCAAGGTACAAGATTCACTCCCATGAATTCTCGAGTTATGGATGGAATGGACAGGCTCCATTACATTCATAATTCGAGGACTACCTGTACTACAGATATTTGAAAGGAAAATACATTAGTGTTGTGAAAGGAGATGCAGTTTGGGGAAAGATTTCATATTGTACTGATTGATTATTTTTGATGAAGAGAATTAGATAAAGTTTACAAAGGGACTCAATATAAGCAAAGGTATCAGAAAATATTTCAAGACATCAAGACAGGAGCTGATTACTTCACAAACTAGAAAAATTATCTGACCTCCAAGAGGACAAATTGTACAAATCAGTATGAGAATATCCTGAATGGAGGATAAAAAGCAAGGCAGGCATCAGAAATAAAACTGAAGATGTAGGCCTAGTTCATAGGATAGATGGGGTTATTGTCAGTGAATATGATGAGATCTAGAAGAAGGTTTTGACACAAATCTGAAATGTTCAGTCATGGACATATGCAATTTCTGACTAGATAATCTGTTATTTTCTTTTTGTGTGACACTTTTAGTATTATGAATTGGACAAATTGCAGATTTTCTATGAAAAGAACTGTTGGTCATATTGTACATATAACTATTGGAAATATTCTTACCTGAATGAACACAGTAAAGAATATCACTACGATAGCAGCGGTAATGAAAAGATTCTTTCTAGGAAATACAGCAGAAGGGAGCAGGAAGACCAGAGAAAAACATATAGCTCCTCGGAGGCCTCCATAGGCGATAATGAACTGGTCTTTAAATGTTATAGGAATTGTCCGAAATATATTTATTACCTGAGTCAATGCAAAAACTCCTAAAAAAAAAAGTCAGACACATACAAAAATTGATTATGGTATCCTAATCAGCTTCAAAATTTAGGAATGGAATGTACAGTGTTACATCAGTTCTCTTCCAATTTCCATGGCTGTTTCCAGTTGGTGTTGCTAGGGGAGATATATTTAATTCAATTACAGACTCCCCAGGATTTACCCTCTCTCTGCTCTTACTTAAAATCTACAGTTCATGAAACTGTTGAGTAAGCTCATGCATCAGAATGGTGTGAGGTATTATCAATATGCTGATGTATAATATACATCTCTATCTTAGGCTGACCAAGTTAGATTGTCAAGATTTTTTTCCAGTGCCTGAAGGTTGTGTACCCTGGATGGGGAAATACAGAGTTTATCTTAACACTAACAAAACTGAATAGTTGTACATTTTGGCGATCACTTTGGTAAGGAATAACTCTCCCAACCAGAACTGGAGTGCAATATTGGGGTCCTCTTGGACTCTGCTTTTGCTAGAATTCCATCTGTATTATTCAAGTTATAAGGACCAGATTTGAAAAATAACTGTTGATTAATGTTTTCCTTAGTAAGGACAAGCAGCAAAAACTTTGCACAAACCCATTGTGTGACAGTTTGCAAAGTCACAAGATGACTTTGACAGAGTTATGCAGATCCATTACTAAAGCAACAAGCAAACATATCTTAAGTCGACAATACAGATAATGTTTGTACGTAGGTCAGACAGACATTTTCCTAATTCACTAAGATATAAGGAGGAGGAAAAGAACAGCACATTTCCTCAAGATTCTGTTATTATAGCTGTATCCAGGCTGATGCAACTACACCCATTCCTGGGTATGACTCAGTCACTCATGCCCTAGTCATCTGCTGTTTAGATTGCTACAATATGTTCCATATAGAATTGCCTTTGATAACCACACAGAAGCTCCAATTGGTTCAAAATACAGGGTTTGAACAGTTATGAATGCACTTCATTGTGCCCAGGTAGCACACTGCTTCACAAACTGAACTGGCTCCATATAAACTTTCAGATGTTATTCGAGGTACTGATTATCTCCTATAAAATCCTTCAAGGCAGAGATCCAGGTTACCTGTAGAACTTCCTGTCTCTAATTGTCTCTACTCATTCCAAGACATTTAGCGGCATGTTATGATTCTTTCCCTGTAACAATGTCAGTTAATGAAATTGTTAAGGGCATGGTTTCTCTGTTGCAGTGCCTGCCCTAACATCATTCGTCTGAGGTTTGGACATCCTGGTTTTGTCCTGCAAAGATGCAGTCACCTGGCTCTACCCCAGGCATTCAGGCATATTGTAGGATGAACGTATAAATAAGATCATTAAATAACATACGTATTGATTAGTCCCAGTTGCTCCTGTTGACCCATTATCCTATTGGCTTTTTAATATTAAAAGATATGATACAATATTTTTTAGTCCTCATTTTCATGTTTCTTCAAATTGTGAGTCAACTACAGTTGCTCTTGAAATTGGGCAGCCTTTTAAAACTCATCAATCAAAATAAATACCAGTAAATAAATGTGTTTGAATACTTACCTTTAATGTAACAATTACTCAAAAACAAGACATAATCTTCATATTATAGAAAGGTAGATACATACATATATACATCATGGCTGAAATCTTTTTGTACTATAAGTAAATGTTTTTCTAATGAAAATACCATATTTACTATAATTTAAAATAAGGATACAAATTAAATGCATCCCCTACCCTTTGCAGTTTTAAGGTAGCCAAGCCAATAATTCCTCAGGCATTTCTGTAAAAAAAGAGACTCCCTATTAATTGGAAGCTGAAAATCTGATATGTACTGCTAATGTCTTCACACTGTATAGGATGTATGTGTTATCTCCTGCCAAATTCTGCCTTCTTCCTTCCTTATATAATCATTGGGTTCACTGACCAAAAATTAGTTTACTCAGAGTCATTTGTAAAGATTTTCCTCTATCACTGTAAAAAAACAAGACTTTCACCTTAAAAATAAGGACATTTCTTTGTCAAAGCTACAGTTCCATTATCTAAAAGATACTCATATTTCAGTAGTAAAGTAGGCTGAAGTGCAGTCTAGAAAGTTTTAAGTCGCTCTTACCTAATGAACGCCAAATCAAACAAAATAGCAGAGTGAAGCAAACAAAAGCCCAGTTCCATTCATGGTTTTTTCCTACTGTAGATACTCCCATGAAAATAAAGATAAGAGTTTCACTGACACTGCTCAGCATTTTCATGAAATATTTTATAGTAGTATAGGACTTCTGAGAAACATTCTCCTCCACGTATTTATTCATGGTCATAGCACATGCTGTAATCCTGCAGGAAAAATCTAGTTCAGTTTCTCTGTATTTTTATTACAAATACTGTAATTTTTACTGCAAACACTTGAGTAAAGTGCACCTGATGTTACTCCAATAAAATGTCCAGAGTCACCTTGTTAATGAGATAGGAGGCAAGAACTCCAATAAATAAATAAATTTCACTCAGAATTGTTATAGAAGTTAATGTCACTGAGTTCAATAAAATTAAGTTTGTTCCTTTTAACATTGCTGAACACATTTCTTGATACCATATAATAAGGTCTTTGGGAACACTTACAGACTATTATGCAATCAACATAATGCATTGTATGGATGCCTTTGCAGTCTTCTAACAAAACCTTAATTGTTACTTGCTTGTAGAAAATGGAAAGTTATCATTCACTTTGGCTTTTGTCACTCTGAAGGGACATACGATGCTGTTTTGGACGTATAGGCCAGGTGACTACTATAATTATTTGTCCTCCCTTTGGTTATTCAGCATTGTGATATTCAATGTGGTTATGATTTCACTTTAAAAATATACCATTTCATGATGTCAGAAAGACTGCAAATAGATATATTATGCGTGGGTGGTATTGCGGTGCTTCCTGTTTTAATCTTGAACTTTAAGATGTGTTCCATGATGTTGTTCCTATCAAATATCTTCCCGGAACAGATGTTTCAGAGATTATAGAAACTGGATTTGCTACTGCTTCTCAGTTTAATTATTATTATATATTTTGGTCAAAGTATGTGTTATATTTTTATACAAGGTAAAGTAAGCTGAACTAAAATGAAGTCACTTTACCATCTGCTGATAGTGAATGCTATAAAAGTAGTCTATTATTCTTAGATGCAAAAATGAGTTGCACTTTTAGGTACTTATTTAAAGCAGCTTAGATAGGAATCTTTACTAAATCCCCAGGATGATACAGGGCATATCTGACCAAGTAGAAGGCCACAGGAAGTTTTCTACAATAGTTCCCATGCCATTCTGTGGTTTTTGATAGCCAGAACATGTTGTGACACAAAAGAGGAAGTATGAAAGTTCTCCTGTGCTGTGGGACTGCAATTACAGGGTTCATTTTATATTTCCCCCCTCATCTCTGAAGTGGCCCAGAACTGCAGAGTGGCTATTTATCAGATCCTTACATAATGAATGTGAAGACCCACACTAGACAATTCTAGGAACTTTCATCCAATTTCAAAACTCTTAATAGTATATTGAAAGTTAGTTATACTGTTTCTTATATTTCAGTAGGAAGATTATACGGACAATTTTATGACTGTGGTTGTCTGAATTTGGCTAGTAATAACAGCAGAAATCTGGATTTCATCTATAAAAGCAGGGATAAAGTACAAATTATTCTCTTTTTAATGACTGTATTTATTTTGAAACTCATAAAAAGTACTTATACATTTAAGTCCTGATGACCTGAATGATTACTATTCTCACATACATAGCTACAAGGTGGAAAAACATATCCAAGAAATTACTAGTGGTTTCAATGGTATTTTGTTTTTATGTCTTGTCAGAGAAAGATTAATGCGGAAAACCTTCAGTTTATTTAAATATTCCTAGGTAAAAACCATTTAAACTAGACTGGGCAGATCTACCAGTAATGCAAATCAACCTGTACAAGCATGGCAGTTTCTGTCTAGTGAAAAAATCTAGATCATGAAATATTATCTTTTAGCTTTTTCACAATTTAGTCTTAAGTTTCCTGGCTCCTCTTCTATATTATGTGATATATAGGAGTTATACAAATCTATTGAAAATACTTTATTGTAACCTGATCAAAATCACTCCATTTATGAAAAAAGAAATTTAACATCCAATATTCTATTATGTCCCATTTTAGTACAAATGTATATATAAATTTTATTATATACTGCACTAGAAAATAATTTAGTAGCTCAATCCATTAAATGCTTAGCCATAATATAAATTGATTCTGGCTTAGCTAGAAAAGGAAACCCAGCTATAGTGGCTTAACACTATGTGTGAATGAGCCATTGCAGCTTATTTAAGAAATCATAGTTGAGCACTAAACTGAGCACTAGACGTTTGCATTTTTACCATCATGGACACACTGGACTTGTTAAATATTATTACTTCTGAATTTGAAAACTAGATCCTGTTTTTTTAAAAAATAAAAAATAAAAGGAAGAAGTTACTATGCAAGATATTCTTAGCCAAAGTTTGCTTGTTTGTTTTATATACTTACGCCATAATCCCTGAAAGGTGAAACATTTCAGCTGTTATGTACGATAAGTAACTGTATAAGAAGACAAATAGTGGCTCAATCACTCGAATTTTATGGGTGAAACGAGTAGTAAAAGCTGCTACAAATCCAAGAATGATTCCAATCAAAACTCCACCAATGCCAACTACAAAAAAATTAGCAATTCCAGCAAATATGTCAATGGCCTCAATTGTACGCATCTGGCAAAAAGATTTGAATAAGTTGTACAGGACCTATGAAGGCAAAAGTTTAGTTTTTTAGATTCCTTTTGAAATAATGGTACAGTTACTTTAACTGAAAATATAAATTACATTCTATTGCTATTAAATAATCTCAGAAAGTAGAACAAATGAAAAAAATATGAATACATGATGAAAGAGCCAATGTTTATTATCTTTCAGCTGTGCTGCATTTTCTTTAAAAAAAATACATCTTTTGAAACTTTTCCCCTTAGAGAAAAAATGCCTGTTCAGTTATTCAGTCCTATATGTAATAATGAGGAGCCTCAGTCCTTAATCTAATTTTGTATAGTAAATTTCAAAAAATCTTTAAAATCTAGTCAACTTTCTGAAGAAAGAATAGCAGTCTCTTACCTGGCAGCCTTGCACGTGAATTTTGGGAGAGTGGGATGGGGAAGAGATAAGAAAAAGAAAAAAAGGATGTCAGGGGAGAAAATGATGTGTCAGAAAGAAAGGTAGCAGGTGATGTCATCCATTAGGGTATTTATAAGACTGAAGTACTTCGGATCAGTACTCCAAAAGATGATTCAGCAGCTGTCACATAATCCGGAGAAAAGGATTCAGCTGTATTAGCAGAAGTGTTACATCCATATGCTCCAACACTTTTTTAAAACAAAACCCAAAGCTCTACATGGTTTAGTATTCATAATGCACAAAGAGCAAAGACAAACATCTGTCCATAACTATAGACTGAATACATTCATTAAAATTATTCAACCAGGAGGTAAAGTTACATTCATAGTAGCCAGATGACAGGGATATGACTGTTTTTATCTGCAATATATTAGGTAATCACTCTGCACTAGCAAAAAGCCTTTATCTTCTTGTGGACCAGAATCCAATAGTTCTCAAAAAGGCCAGTCATCTTGGTGGTAAAGATTAAGTGTTTGCTGTCATCTCTCCCATGCAGTAGGCTTTAAACCACGTTCTAATCCATATCTGATCAAATCCATTCAAGTTCTTCTGCTAACATTGCTTTATTTTCCTTGTTTCATTTTCTCATTGCTCATTTAGTCAAACAAGCATCCCTTTCTAGTCTGTAGAGGAAGAGTCCTATCGACTTACTAGGTCATTTCTCCATTTCCGAGGTTGGCAACGACTTTGAAAGAATAGCTTGTCAAAGTGACGACAAAATGCTTTCAGAAAACTATTTAAATTCATCAGCTTTCAGAACTGGATCAACTTTTCGTAATTTGCTAAAACTGTATATTGCATGGCAGTTTATAAGACTAAAACAAAACAAGGAGCATTGGGCAATTTATCCACACAATGAGTATGAGAGTTACTGAGTGTGTGGGTCTCCCAATTCAAAATAGCAATAGCAGACTTATATACTGCTTCATAGTGCTTTACAGCAATATCCAAACAGTTTACAATGTCAGCATATTGCCCCCAACAACCTGGGTCCTCATTTTACTGACCTCAGGAATAGAAGGTTGAGTCAACCTTGAGCCAGTCAGAATTGAACTCCTGACTGTAGGTAGAATTAGCCAGCAGTACTTCATTCTAACCACTGTGCCACCAAAGCCCACAAATGTCACCATCTTTAGCATATATCTTCTAACTATTGAAACTTGTTTATTTTGACCCGTCCATCAAAGTTTTCAACAGCAACTTCTATCCAGCCTAAATTGGCAATGTATGGATTTGAATAGGCTCATTAGGTGAGTAAGCAAAGAATCATTAAGGGTCATTGCTCCTGTAGTCTTCTCTTAGATGGGTTGTTAAGTGTGATCTTCCTGGTGAATCTGTGAAGTGGTCTTCATCTTTCTGGAAACTGATACAAGAGCAGCATAAAAAATGGACAACAGGTTGTACTGATAAAGGAGAATATTTGTAGATCAGGACTGAAATAAGGGGTTCTTGCTGCTCTTTGAGCTTAGTTGATTTCTAGTAGACATTTCATTATTCAAACTAGGTAACATCAATGGTACTAAGGAGTGGGATTCCTCTAAATTTATATTCTGGAGACCTCCAAGTCTACTCCCATCAATATTGACAGGGTAAGTCACTGGAATATAAATTGAGAGCAAACCTACTCTTAGGTGATGTTACCTAGTTTGAGTAATGAAGCATCTGCAAGAAAATAACTAGCTCAAAGAACACAAGGGCAGGTTGTTGTCTCAAAGAGAAGTTTGAGAAAGGAGTGAAGGAATCCATTTATGCCAAAATGGAAAATCCTTCCGCATATAGAGATGGAGGTCTCAGACACAACCAGTCCCCCCAGTTTTTATGCTGCTCTTGCATCAGTCCCCAGGAGGATCAAGATTCACAGGTTCATCAGGGAGATCACATTTAATGACCCATCTAAGAGAAGAATTTAGGAACAATGACCCTTAAGGACTCTACCTATTTAGCTAAGGAGCCTTTTCAGATTAGGTGAAATGAAACCATCCTGGAGGACATATACAGTATGGGGTGTCCCTTACCAACTTGCTCAGACTGAAGAAGCTACTTCAAAACAAACCATTTCAAACAAACAAGCAGAAAAGAACAATGAAGTCCAGTTGTCAACTTCCAGACATTTCCTTTCATGTCCCATATGCATCACTGCTCTATTCAGAGTTACCTTGCTTTATTATAAACATATTTTAGTTATTTGCAGTTTCAGAATAAATATGCCAGGAATCATAAATGGAGTTATTTCTCATGATTTAGGGTTCTGTAAAACTTCAGGAACCTTCATTCCTACCTATAATTCTTTGTTCTTTCCAACTTTAGAACTTCAGCTAGTGTTTTCTATTATTAATCAAACAGCATTTCATTAAACAACAACTTATGGACTATCTATCAAACTAACCATATCTTGTCCTGAGTTATGTGTGGTTCACAGAAAATAGAAGCAAAATATGTTTGCTTTACTTGCTGTAAGCTGGATGCATTGGCAAGAGGCACAGTATGCAAATCCTATTAGCCCTGCTTGGTGAAATCATATCTCATTATCCTGTGAATAAGCAGTAACCATATTACAAGCGACAAGGAATTGGACCACACAAAAAAGCTGGAAATAGTGAAAGGAGGTGCCAATGCATTTTACTTTTCTGATGCAGAGACAGAAATGGAAATCTGATCAGTGTACTCCCATCTCTATTTGAAACAGCCTGCTCACTTCCTCGTTCTACTCCCCAGGCATTCCTGGCGACTATCAAATATCAGCCATTAAAGACAGACATAACCTGGTTTATATTCTACAGAATGAAACTGCAATGCTTTTCCTGGATGGTGCCATGTCACATGATAATTGCATATTGCATGCTCCATTAAAATGCAAATGGAGGGGAAAGGCAAATACGAACCTTCTTTGTCATAAGAATTCTACACGAATAAGAAACTTTATTTTTGTAAAGTGAGACAGAATTTTATAAAGTGTTAATCTTCCAGTTTCCTAAAGTAGTTCAGCCCAACAAATTTTTATCTCTTCACCTCACTGAATGTGAGATGCATATTGGAGATTTAAAAAAATGATAGGGATTTAAATAAATGAATACATAATTTAGGAAAAAATACTGTATGATGTTGTCATTAGCAAGACAAGAATCTTATGGCAACTTGAAAACTAACTGATGTTGTCATGGCACAAAATTTGTGATGAACAGGGCTGTAGCCAACAAATAACTATTTTCATAGATGTAATTCATTGTCATATGGATGGTCATTTTAACCACCCCTGTATTCATGGTTTTATTTTGTTTTTTCAAAGTACAATAGAAAAATGAGCACAAAACTTAGTTCAAATAATTTCGTAGTAGTTGCCAAACACATTGCTATACACTTTTTCAATTTCTGAGTTTTAGATACAACATTCCTTTGGAGAAATTTACTAATCTTCCATCTGGTTACTGATAGAATTGCTTCTATGATAAACTTAAAATAATGAAATAAGTTCATGTGGGCTTGTGATTTTAGCAGAATTACTTGTGATGTAGCCATAATAAAATTATTCAAGCTTCTTTCTGAATGAAAATTTAGATTCAGCATGATTCCTCCTCTGTATGTTTGTTTTCTAAGCTTTCTTTTTAGTTTAGAATTAAATAAAGAGACCTTTGAAATTGGACAGCTAATGAATTGAAATAAATAAATAAGATTTCATTATAGCTAAACTATATGTAACATGCAGTTTACATTTCTTGCCACATTATAGGAACATAGGTTTATTCTTATTAAATATTAAATGTAAGGTTATCATTTGTCTATTTTAACATGAACACTCGCTAGACTTAAGAATTTGGTTTTTCTTTAAAAAAAAAAGATTAATACCACTTTTAATGAATATATGTGTGTGTGTGTGTGTGTGTATAATTAGCTAAGACAATCAGTGAAGTGAAATATGTATTGTGATTTAGGAGGAAAAAGAATGAGTACAAATTATATGAACTACAATACATGATGACAAAACATATGTTTATATCAGTTAAAACTTTAGCAGAATATTTAAAATATTAATAGCAATTCATTCAATGAGTTATGTGTAACATCATTCATCTGTCAAATAACTGATCAACATCTTTTGTCAGAAGGACAGAATAATTAACCAACTATGTATACCTTTGCAAAACAGAACTGAAACTCCCCTTCCAAATGCAGGGACAGATGTCAGAATCAGCAGAACTCATTAATGGGATATTGTCGTCTTTTCACATTTGGTTTAACAGCAAAAAGTGGAAGAGTCTCTGAGCTACAAATTGGTTCAGTTCTTTACAAGATAATAGTGTTGTTTACAAAATAGAATTACCATTTACACATATACCAGGAACTATTTCAAAGGTCGTTATGTCTTTTATTGTAAACAATTTACACATTCTCATGACCTCAGAGATTTTATCCAGTAACTAATACAATTTTCCCATTTTTCTATCTCACTTCCTGTGATATGAATACTGCCATATCCTGTATGAAATTAAAATGCATTTTTTCTTGTTACCAATTCAATATATCTGACGACCAACACAGATAATATGCATTTCAAAATGCAGGATATTGCAGGATGTGCAATACCTTTATTAAAATCAGGGAATAACTAGACCGCTTTGGACCCCAGTCAACCCTTATATATTGTCATTCTAATGTTACTCATCATTTAAAGGATACTACTGGGTAATTAGAGAATGTGGACCTGTTTTTCAGGAACTTGCACTAATGCATGATGTGGAGGGGAGAAAAAAGGGAGGTAAGAAAGCCATGAGGTAATTGTTGGGATCAGCATGCTGACTCTGTAAACCGCTTAGAAAGGACTGTAAAGCACTGTGAAGCAGTATATAAGTCTAAAGGGTATTGCTATTCAAACAAAACCCAAATATGTTTAATATGAAGGTTTTTTTTAACCTTGTCCCACAAATGTCTGCTTATGCAAGAGAGTTATGTGAAATAAACAATTAAATATTCACATATTGCGGTAATTGAAAAGACTGTAATCATTTGCTATTGCAAATAAGAACACTGCATATTTTGAATATTTAGATTACTGGATGTTATGTTTTAAAAACCCTTCTTCTCTTTGTTCTTTACCTTCCTAGAACAGAAGCCTGAAAATTTTATAAAAGGTACCTAGTTTTGCCTGATTTTATTACATACAAAAGTGCAAACATTTTGTGTGTGTACATTCGTAAGTATGTCACTTACCACAGTTACAGCATCATTCAAGAGAGATTCCCCAAAAACTAAGATGTACAGCTGCTCATTGACATGAATATTTTCAAAGACAGCCAACACAGCCACAGGATCCACGGCTGAAATCAAACTCCCAAAAAGCAGGCTCTGCAGTAGAGTGATGTCACTTAGACCAAAGGCCTCAACCTGGCAAATGGCAAAGAGGGAAATGCCAATGCCAAAAGAATTCCAGAGTGTGCCCACAACAGCATACCAAAAAATGGTGCCAAAGTTCTCAAAGAAGAGACGTGTTGGCATAAAATAACCAGCATCAAGAACAATTGGAGGAAGAAGATATAAGAAAAAAACATCGCTCTTCATCACTGGTGGAGATTTTTCCTGTACCCCAAATATAATTCCACCTAAAATCAGTCCGATCACAATAAGGAGACAACTTTCTGGAACAATCTGGGGCAATTTGTGGTAGAGATGAAAACCTTCAAATTAATGGAGAAAGAAAGACAAAAAATATTACATTGTGGGGAAAAAACCTTATGATATTATACAATTGTATACTTTATATACTATAATAGTATACTATTAATAATGATATTATTAATGTTATTTTATTTATTTTTGTATTTAAACCATTCCCTTCCATGCATTTTTATAAACTTACAATTAAACCCTCAAAAGAAAAAATAAATCAGCTAACCCGCATATTCTTCATTTATTACAAGTGCCATAAAACCAATCAAACTATAAACTTTCTAGGAGCAAAATCTGCAGGAAAGAATTAGCCAGTGGTAGAATTCCATTTTTTTTACTACAGGTTCTGTTGGCATGGCTTGGTGGTCATGGTTTATTGATCATGTGATGGTGGGCGTGGCCACCCACACCCCATTTGGGACCTACTAGGCCTCCACGCAGCCTCTTGGGAGCCAAAATGGGATACAGGGGGCCCGCACCGCCCCCGCCCCCATGCCCCATTGCTGGCATAGTGGGCCTCCTCAAAGCCCTCTGGGAGCCAAAACGGGCATGGGGGGCCACTCCACACACCCCCACGCCTCATTTTCGGCCTAGTGGGCCTCCCTGCACTTACCTGGGAGCCAAAACGGGGCATGTGGGGAACTCCAGGAAGGGGCGGGGCAGGCGGAGGCAGGGCCAGCCAGAATCTTTCCTACCGGTTCGTGTGAACTGGCTGAATCCCACCACTGGAATTAGCCTAGATAAATTTTATTTTATTTTATTATTTTTATTTTATTTTATTTGTACTCTGCTTTATTATTTTTAGAAATAACCATCTTGGAACTCATGTGATAACTTTATTTTTCATGATTTGATACCAATGCTTTAAAACTGCTTAGATAAAATGATTAATTCAGACTTTAATTGATCTTGTGGTTTTGCAAAAGATTCCTTAAAAGAGTGGTGATTTAAGGTTTTTAGCTGAGAAATACAGTATTTTGCAAGAGTCAACATTAGATCAAAGTTCAGTGGAATGGTTCATTCTTTGGAAAGAAAATTCTATATACTAGGGTTGCACATTAGCCTGGGAAGTTCAAAAAAGCATCCCAGAGAAGGGCAAAGGCATTTTTTGTGCACATTATTGCAAAAACACCTAGATGGATATTCCCATGAATTCATTTGTAGTCGCTTACAATGATTGGCCCTTGAATGAGTATCTATGGAGATTTTCAATACTCTTTGTCATGTTATCCCAAAGGTGCTTTTTCAAAAGACAACTCGGTTTTGTTTTTCCTTCAAGATGTTTCGCTTCTCATTCAGGAAGCTTCTTCAGATGAGAAGTGAAATGTCTTCAAGGAAAAACAAAGTCCAGTTGCCTTTTGAAAAAGCACCTTTGGGACATCCTGATTGAGTCAGTTTCCTTCAACAGGTTTGAACTAGGTAGCATACTATTCATTGGATGTGCCCGTTTGCACACAAGAGTCTCACTTTTCACTACAGACTTTAAGACTCTCTGTTTTTGCAGATTGAGGAAACTATCTAGAATAATGTGATCTGGAGGAAAAGAAATCACAGCGTACATCTCACACAATTTGAGATGTCAGTCCTATCAGTCGATGAAACAAGATCTACAGGTATGTCAGGCACCACTTTGTGGTTACTGGAAGTAATGTGGGGCTGTTTGGACTATGAATGTTTTCAAATCAGAAGAATTAATTAGTGTCTTCCGTATGAAAACTTGTGTGTGCTCTGTGTGTGTGTGTGTGTGTGTGTGT
>JANHFL010000826.1:488557-509480 GCA_032468155.1 Oxyrhabdium leporinum
GTGTGTGTGTGTGTGTGAGAGAGAGAGAGAGAGAGAGAGAGAGAGAGAGAGAGAGAGAGAGAGAGAGAGAGAGAATTAAAAAATAGACAAGCAAAAAAAGTATTAAAAGATAGGGAAAAGTCAAGGAAAAAGGAATGAAAAAGTAAAACCATAGAAAAAGAATAATTTCCCACTTTTTTGATACAAATATAGATAAAAATGCATCAAATTATTACCCTAAAATTACCAATATTCCATATTATTTCTAGAATCCCATATATTCCAAAATCACAATTTCATTTTTTTCATATTCTCACACAAAATCCAAAAGTGGTCTCCAGGTAAGTTATAAAATTAGTCAAATCTTATATTTAGTCAAAGCTGTCAATTTTACCATTTCCACCAATTCTATCACCTTAACCATCCATTCTTTCATTGTAGGCATTTGTAAGTCTTTACATTTTTGTGCATACATAAGAATCTTGCCACTGTTATCATGTATAAAAATAATGATCTTTGAATCTGTTTGTACATTAATCACAAAGAAAATTCTTTGATTTCAACTGTACATTTACTTTTAAAAACTTCTGAATCAAAAATCAAACTCTTGTATTGTAGCCTTATCTATGAAATTGGTTATTGCATAGAATTGTATCTTACAGATGAGTCTAAACGAAGAATAACAACTTGTCTACTGTTGGCTGTCTGAGCTCTCCTTAATTGTCTGAGGGCCCTTCTGCAAAGCTCCTGGGAAGGAAGCCTGTGAAATTTCCTGAGGTCATGGGCTTGGAATGATTCAGGCATTTGCTTGCTATATGGACCCAAATTTTTTAGCTGAGTCAGCAGCATGAATTTTAACTGTGTTAAAGCTATTTGAGAGCTCTGCAGTAAAACATAACCCCAATTTTCTCCTTCTTTGTTGATTTCTGAGGACAAAAATCTCTTAACTCCTGCAGTTTCACAGGTTTGTCAATGCTGGATTTTGAAAGACCTTCAGGAAGTGGACATGGCTTGAAAAGGCTTAAAATCCAGTCCACATGCCATGTTTCCCACACCTCAACTTTTCCAGCCAGAAATCCATTATCAAACAATATTGGACTAACTCTTCCAAATTATCTGAGGCACCTTTTGTCACCAATTCATCTTTCATCTTATCAGCAAATTCTTCTCTACATTGATCAATCAGATAATTCAACCCCACATCCATAGCAAATAATTTAAAACCTGGTATGTATGCCTACACAGTGCACTGACCGTATTTGTAAATTTCATGGTTTCCTGTCATTCTATTGATCAAATCACTGAAGGATGTTCTGAGTTATTTTCCAATACTATCCTGTTGCCATGGGCTTTATTCAAGGTTCAGCACCTGTTGCTGTCCTAATGGCTTCTGGTTGCCTTCTCCAAGGTCATCTCACAATTAGTCAAATATGAGGCTGTTCCACCCCAGCTAAAGAACTGGATGTGAGTCAGAATGCAAAGTGTAAAGTTACTGAAAGAAGAACACTTGAAAAGGTTTCCTATATTTGCCTGAGCAACTGAAGTTCTCACATAACGGTGCAGGCAATATTAAAAGTGGGACTCTTAATGATCAAGGATTAATTAATCATGAATTACTGAATGACTCTTGAAGCTTCTTGGTGGAGTATGGAAAGTATGGTCTGTATCCTATATACTCATAAGGACTTTCATTGATCTCCCCCCGACCCCCTCCATGTTATTAAAGGTGCTCACTAAGAGCTTTCCATCACCATCTCTTTATGATACCTGATATGGATATATCAGAGATGGCCACTGCTGTCCTTTTGTTAAAGCTGTCTCAGATCATCTGTAGTTAACTATTACCTAATCATAATGAATGTTGTTAAAATGGCCATACAAAACCAATTTAGGTTATTAACTCTAAAATCCACATGTCAATTCAGAAATCACACACTGAGTTAACCATTATGTTCTTTAGTATTCTTCGCAAACAAAACAAACAGTATAAGGAATAAGACAGAAGTTGATACTGAAATCATGGCATACCCATTAACCAAGCTTTAATCAAGATGAAAATAGATCAAATGTTATAAAAATATGGGAGGTAAGCAGTTACCACTAAGAGTCTTTTAAGAATTACAAGAACTATATCTTGCTTGGAAAATGTATCTAAACCATGTGTTAGATTACATGTGTTAGATTACAGTACTAAATTTTACAATATTGAACGTGTAGTAATTTGAAATGAACATGCAGCAGATTTGATTTAAATTTAAATTACATAAGTTTTGCTGTTCTTCAGAAACAAGACCAAACATATGAGATGCAAATGCTCTGTAATCTTGCATTATGTCGATGATGTCCACATTGTGAAATTCTCAATCAGTATTGCTGTTCCTGAGAATTCAGGAACATCACATTTAGAGGACATTAAAATTAGAGAAGGTTGCTAAATATTTATTCCATACATTTCAGAGCTAAGCTATGATATAAAAAGGAAGTTTAAACTCTGATAAACATTTTTGGGAACTCAATGATAACAAAAATATTATTTGTAGAAAATACATGTTGCTTTTATAAGACCACTGACTTGGGAGAGGAAATTGATTTATGTCTCAGTAAATATGTCTAGAAGTCCATTGCAACTTATTATTTTCTATTATTTGCTGAGTTGCGTACTCCTCTGTAAATTATTTTATTTTTGCTATTTTGACATGGTTTGCCACACTCATAGAGTCACCTTTCACACAGAGGACATTCATGTTTATCCCATTACTCCACATTTTCCATGCTTAAGCCATTTAATTTACAACTTGCAATTAAATGGGTGAGAACCAGGAACTGTAGTTCTTTATTATAGTTCACAGCTAAGTTGTAATTCATACCATCTACTTTTCAGTCTACTGAAATATATACTAAAATGATTCACTCATATCTTTTTTTTTCATTTATGAGTAATTTTTTCAAAATGTCTAATTTTACACCTTTCCTAAGTGTTAGGAATAGAAATCATATTATACTTGTCCCTTGTAGTAAAAGTAGACTAATTTTTATGCTATTGTTTGTACATCTACAATTAGCTTGTGAAATGTGTTTACCGCATTTACTTCCTGATAATTAACAGTCAGGATAATCAAGAGGAATCAAAATTAACAAAAGAAAAAAGAATGTACTAAAGTGCCAAACTTTTTCAAACGTGATCTGTGGTACACTCTAGTGCTATTTTTGATGATATGAGTAACCTACTTATCTGTATATCTGTATTCATTTTTATTTTGATGAACTATAGATAGTTCGGATTAACTTCAATGCAGTCATAGATCATGGTAAAAATGTAATGCAACAGAAAAATAGTAAAGTACCTGCAGTTTACTTTAACTCAAGTAACAAGGGTCATCATATATGCTGAAGGGCACAAGTACTCGGATGTTAATTTGTCAAGTCTTTTCATAATTTACAAACCATAAAACAAAACTTTGCCACATTTAAGGCAAAGATATATAGGTTCTTATCTTAGGCTAGCTATTTTAAACAGAATAAATCTGAGCAATTAGGATAGATAGAATATAGGTCAGAAAGACTTATATTCTTGGAAATCAGAATATAATGTCAGTTACAAGTCTCTACATAAAATTAAATAGAGACAAGGTATCACATGTGCATAATCTGTTCACTTTAAGAATTTTCTTGAACTTCCTGTGAATGATGTCATCAAGGTAAGGACATTAAAACAGGTTAAGGTTAATGCCTGTAACAGTATGTGTGAATAACCTTGGGGGAGAGAAGAGAGTAAAAGATGTGTAAAAGATATCAAAGCCCACAGAAGGAGAGAAGTCGTGGGAAATGTTTCAAAAGGGATCCTTTCCAGAGAATAAAAGGAAAGAAGGGGAAATATCATTTCAGCCTTCTGTGACTTTGTTATAGTAACTTTATAATAAATATAGAGCTAGTACACTTAGTTGTGCTTCTTTTTTGGGCTACCTTGCAGGGCTTCTGAATTTAGCACTTGTTAGATGATTCAATTTAAAACAAAAAACAAAAAACCTAAAAGTAGCAAGCAAGTTTTAAATGGCATGTTTAGTTTTATGAAATTTGAAGACTTTATTGCAGTCATTAACCAGCACCATACTTAGCAATATTATTTCTTTTAAGAAAGGATCCGGTAAGATTAGAGCAAAAATCTTTCCCATTCAGGGCACTGTTCCCATTGATGCCTTACTAGATGTGAGTCAAAATTACCACTGTTGCTTTTTAATCAATATTTGTGGTGTTTAAAGACCGACTGCCTCTGATCATGTAGTTAAAAAAATATTCTTGCATATTTTGATTGATTGACTAATAGCCATAATACAGTTTTGTTAATATTGTTAGCTTTATTTTCCATGAATTGACATAATCCTGCTTTTAAATAGCAAAGTTGACTACAGAAATGAATTGCGTAGATAATGTAATGACCAAAGTTAAGTATTTCCTTTCATCAGCTGTGAATGAACAGAGAGTAATACTTAACAATTTTTGCACATAGCAATAACAATAGCATTTAGTCTTATATACCGCTTCACAGTGCTTTACAGCCCTCTCTAAGCAGTTTTGAGAGTCTGTAAACTGCCCCCAACAATCTGGGTCTTCATTTTACCCACCTCGGAAGGATGGAAGGCTGAATCAACCTTGAGCCTGGTGAGATTTGATTTGCCAAATTGCAGGAAGCCAGCAGTCAGCGGAAGTAGCCTGCAGTATTGCATTCTAACCACTGTACTACTGCGGCTCAATGCATGTTAATTTTGGGATTTCATTTGAAGAAAAGATACTTTATTTGTATAATGAACATCTTGTAGTATGTTTTACATAAAATACTTTGAAAACTTACATCTGGAAGTTTACAGAAGATCTTGTTCATATTATGACATCCAATTAACATGCATGAACAATGAGGACTACACTTACTGCAGGTATGATGATTTATTGCTCATGTTTCTTAATAAGAATCTAATGATCAACACTAAAAATGGCACTAAATAAGAGTTAACAGAATTCAAGAGGGGTTGGACTTAGACCATTTCTGAGCACATATGATAGAAACTCTAGGTGGATTCCTTTCTTGACTCTGCCCCTTGTCTATGCCGGTACTTCTCCTACATCAATATCCTTAACAATTATTATAAAACTACTATAAAGAAGTTTTTGTTTAAAAAAACTTTCCAGACCAGCCTATAGTCTTGGATTACACAGAGGTCTTATCCTAATACTAACCAGGCTTGTCCTAGTACTAACCAGGCTTAACCGTACTAAAAATTCCAGGCCGAGGCAAGTTGGTTAGGTGCTATGGCTTGTTAAAATTGTTCCATTAAACTGAGGAGAAATGTGGGCTGTGGCTGATACAGGCAATTTTCTTAATGCCAGCTTTAATGATATTTGAGACATACAGAACTTTACACTGTAGGATTGAACCTAAATTTTATTTTAATTCAATATTCTCATGCATGCATTAAACAAAAGAAGAATTCACATCACCCTCGTTTGATGCAGGTATGAACTTTGCTGTAAGAGATAAACCAAATACTACAATATCTTATAGCAATACCTTTAATTATCTACAAAGAGATAACTAATTTGCACTGTTAAATTTTATTCATTTCAGAATTTACTATCTACCTCTTCAGTACAAAACTTATTAAAAACACTGTATAGTATATGACCCACACATCCTTGAGCTGAATTCTGTCCTAATCATTGCACAAGCTTATCCATGTCCTTTTCTTGGCAACAATATTGAAGTTGTTTGCCATTGCATACTTCTAAGATACATTGTTTTCCCAATTTCTTAACATAGTCACCAGCATATCCTGATGATTTCTCACCTAAGTCCTGAACAGGCCTAACTTGCTTAACTTCCTGACCTAAGCAAAGGTTAGCTGAGCAATATTATCTGTGGTGATATTTTCTAGGAAGCCCAGTATAATTAAGCAACATTTATACAAATCTGAAGTGGGGGTGGTCTTAATGCATCAACATTAGAATTTTTGGACAAATATGAAACAACGGGACTATACACACACACACACACACACAGAACTACACAGAGAGAGTTTACTGCATACAGGTAGTCCTTGACTTACAGCAGTTCATTTAGTGACCGTTCAAAATTACAATAGCACTGAAAAATGACATGACCATTGTTCGGAGTGACGACCTTTGCATCATCATCATCATCATCATGTGATTAAAATTCAGATGCTTGGCAGCTGGTTTATATTTATGACTTATGACCTTTTTTTACACTTATGACCACTGCAGCATCCCCATGTGATCGAAATTCAGATGCTTGACAACTGACTCATATTTATGACCGTTGCTGTGTCCCAAGGTCATGTAATCACTTTTTGCAACCTTCTGACAAGCAAAGTCAATGGGAAAGTCAGATTCATTTAACAACCAGGTTACTAACTTATCAACTGCAGTGATTCACTTAGCAGTTGAGTTTTTCCTCATTTAACAAATGTCTCACTTAACAACAGAAATTTTGGGCTCAATTGTGGTCATAAGTTGAGGACTACCTGTCTACTGTACAAAGTATTTGAGACATTATAGCATTTACACGTTTAGACAACAAGAATTTCCTTCCTCAGTTTTTATAGTTATTCTATTTATTTCTAGAGTACTGGATATAAGCTAAATACCCCAGAGAATGCAGAAGATAAAATCTCCCTGCAAATGCCAGCTGATTTTTCATCAAAGAAATTAGGAAGGAATCCTCCAAGGCATCCTTATCTAATCATTAGCATTCTGCTTTGTTACTTTCTCTGAGATGAGAGGATCACTTATGCAAGACGACCTGCCTGGAGAAATGTTTGTCATGCAAAGGGAGCACCTGGATTTTACCCTGTTCTACTTTGTCAAAGATATCTGAAAAAGCTCTCGCCTAAATCTCTTTCACCCTGTTGGACAAGATGCCAATTTACCACTTAGACTTCAGAAACAGATTTAGAAACTCAAGATGCTGGATGACCAATTCCTAGAATGGATCCCTGAAAGGCATCTACTACCTGCACCCCACCCCTTCTCCCCAAAACACCTGTTCTACATTCACCGCGCCGAAGCCGTCCTTGACCCGAAGGCGGGTTTATAAACCCTCTGTGTTTTCTTTCACTTACCGATCTTGGCTAAGGAAGCCAGGAGGATCCAGAGGGTGATCTCGAAGGGGATTTGCACGTGTGGGTAATCCAAGGTAAAGACGTGAAGCCTGGTCTCCTCGAAAGGGGTCTCAGCCGGCACCTGCAAGGTGCTTGCTCTGGGACTGGGATGGATGGCTGGCATGGCAGCCGGATCTCTCAGCCCTTTCTCCGAAGCGGCGGCTGCTGCTACTACAGACAACACAAAGGCAGCCATCAGGAGCAGCGAGGGTCCGACCCTAAGGCTTCCCGGGCAGCCCCGAGCAGCCCCCATTGAGCGGCTGCGGGGCCGGCACCTTCCGTTCAAGTGGAAGGGGAAGCAACGCCGGCGCTAAACCGGTTCACTTCCAGCATGATGGTGGTCCTGCCCTTATCGCCTGCAGGGAAGGCAGAAGTCACGCGGGGGGGGGGGGAGGCGGGCCGGCCAAGAACGCCCTCTACTTCACCTTCCACGCCGGGTTTCATCTCCTCCTGCCCAGCCGGTAGGGTTCACCTGCGGGCTCTCCTGCGAGGCTCGCCTTTCGCTCCCCCGCCCTTCTTCTAGTACAACGCTACCACGCCAGCCGCTTCTTCCTCATTTACGCACCTGCAGGCGAGGGGAAGGAGGGCAATGCTGGGCTGGGCTGGACTGGGCTGGGCTGGATGGACTAGGCTGTGGCAATGAGCGGCAGCAATGGACAACTTTTGGCAGCCCCAAAGAGAGTTTTCCCACGCGGGCAACACCCCGCGCCTTCCTTCAACAGGAACGCTTTGAGGGGCTTTGAAGGTGACCCACAGGGAGAGACGCTTTGCAGCCCGCCCGCCGGTCTTGTCAAAGGACGGTTCTCCCCAATGCGCGCCGCCCGAGAGCCTGGGCGGAAGAACGGAGCGCTCGACTCGTCCCCTCGGCAGCGCGGACACCAGTAATGCGGAGAGTAATCAAAGCTGACGGGATATTTTCTGAACATTCGGGAAACTTTCCTGTCAGCTGTCAACAACCCTCAGTCAAGGACAGCCCGGCTCCACCGCTCTGGCGGCTGATACGTGTAGAGTTTATGCGAGGAGAATACAGTGGAAAGAAACGCTAACAGGGTCTCCTCAAGGGATCGGGCAAACTGGAAATGAACCCTATATGAATTGAAAACTTCAAAAGAGGTCGCAATCCCTTGTAAGAAAAGTGTCATTAAGCCTCCTGAAGTTTTATCCGTTCTCATATAATATCGCTATCTTTGACCTTGCCAATAGAGAGGTGCTGGGAAGAAATAGGATTCTGCTTCCAATAATAGTCATGACTCAATGTGTTCTGTCGGTGCAGAATTAGATATTTGAAAGCCAACTTTCTCATGGCAGATTTGTGGACTTTGTAAGTATGTACATGGAAAGCCTATCTTTGTTCCAGGGCAATCGGGTGAGAGGATTCATGAAATGCCTTGGATACATATTTTATACTATAGGATACCAAAAATCAGGTGTAACTTTAAAGTTAGTTATTTACTAGGTAAAATTAAGACAATATTCCAGTTGGCTTTTTGTCTAAGGCAGGATTAGAACTCAGTCTCCCAGATTCTATTCCAGTACTTTAACCATTATACCAAACTGCCCTTATCTATATACCTAAGTGGTCCTTGAAGATATATGTCATAAATATTTTATTAACATTGAAAAGGAAATTGTAGAAAGTGAGGCTTTTATATATTAATTGGACTTATCATCACTATCTTTAGTGTGGGACAGAGTTTAAATATTATCATATTTAAAGTTAACTTGATTATCTCAAGTGTCTTACAAAAAAAGCAACAAACTAAAGTTAAATTCTTACTGAAAACAGTTAAATAATAATTATTTCTTATATACCCCATCCATCTTCTGATCTATTGTATATGGATATTTAGTCTATGCTGGATTTATCAAATTTTATCAATTTATCAAATTTTATACTTCTAAAACCAAATTGTATATTGTACTGCAATAGGTAACAATATCTAAGTTATTGGCCTGCAAACTTCAATAAATTTGCACACTGTACCATGTATTTAAAATACCCATGTGAAAGTGTATACAGATTCCAGATTTATATGAATCTTAAAAATACAATAATAAAAAGTAAAATATTTTCAGCTTAAAACAATCAAGCAACTTCATTCTCAAAATGAAACAGATAGTAAAATTGATCTCTTTAACAAAAGACAATCCAGTGTCATTTTGAAGGCACTGTGATTTGATCAAGAGGTTTAAATGACTTCTCTCATCTCCCAGACTCCAAACACACAGGAGATCACTATCTTGTGGTCTCTTGTGGACAGGAGGAACTGTCTAAGCACTTGTGGACAATCTCAAGTCCTCTACTTGTCCAGAGATGAATTACAAAGAGCTGGTCTGCATGCTAGCTGTTCAATCTATCATAAACATTGGCTGAAGCATTCTTCAGTTCACCATTTCTTCCCCAGAAATCCTCAATTGTTCTTAATACTGTCAGTATCTATTAAGTTTCACATTTATAGACTTTGAAAAAAAATTAAAAAAGTATCCAGACTTAATAATCTAATTTTATTTTTAAAAAAATGAAGGAAGTTTATGAAATTGCAGTTAATTATTTATGGAAGATTACACTTGAATAATAACCATTAGGTCACTTTAAAGGAAGCAATGTAAATTATTTTTATCTTAACACAACATTGGAATAACAGAAAGCACTAATATTGGGTAACTTAGAAAACATCTAAAAAGGATCAAATGCAATTGACAGAGTTTCATTTAAAAACTGAACATTTCCTCATGACTTGTCACATTACTGTTGCCATCTTCAGGGTTGAAACATTCAGGACCATTAAAATGATCTATGACTTTTGGATAAGAATGCATATGTTCTGTTTCACTATATTTGTAGCATTTGGTTTGTATTGAAACATTAAGATTACATAAAATTTAAATGTGAGAGAATAGAAATGTTGCAAGAAAGCTATGGAAACACTAGAGATATATGAAGTCACTCTGAGAGATGGGTGGTAGCAACACAATTTTGAACAAGTTCATAATGGCAGTTACTTTATTAATCTCAAAACACTAGAGATATATTAAGAGGAAAAAACATCACTTCAGATAATGTTATTTTTTTCTTAGATGATCCAATCCCAAATTCATCTGCACAAATGCAACGCTGTTAAACATAACTAGGCAAACATTTTCTCAATCCTGAAAGCTAAACAGAATGGATGAAAAAATCTAATATTCAGAATTCTACCATTAAAAAAGACTGCTTTCCAGGAAAACCAGTTAAGAATTTCCATAACTGAAGTATGCATTCTAAATTTCAGCTTAACTCTGTTCAACTTTATTAATCTATGTTTAGTTGGGTCAGAAAGGTGACCAAGGAGACTAAAAGAAGACAGCTTACTTAATATTTATCTATTTTAATTTGAATGATTTCTGCAAAAAAATACAGTAAATGCTGCAAATTTCACCAATATTTTAATTATATCCATACTGCAGAAAGGTCGGCAAGATACTTACTTAAGCTATTTTAAAAATTCATGACAGAAAACCAATGGTTGGATGGAATGAAAAGATTTAGGATGTTCAAAGGATAAAAAAGAAAGGGTCTATTAAAAAATATTTAAAATTATCAGTAAGGGAAACATTAAACAGAAATGTAGATGTGTCCAAGGAAAGGATAGATGAGAAATTCATTGTGACACAATGCTGATGCAAGCAAACTATTTTGACCCTTGTAAATCCATATTAAAATCTGAAATGCATATGCACAGTACATGTAACTCCATTTTAGACTGTCCCCTTTGCAAGCAAACAAAGCTTTGAGTCTCCATCATTTCTCCGTCCAGGTGAAAAGTTCTGCCATGAGTAGCTTTACCAGTGCAACGAGCCTTTTGGCATTCTGCTACAAGTGGTTCCACTGGTTTCACCGGCATGATGAGATAAGCGGGTGTGGGGCATGTGGAGCACCTCCACCTGCCCCATCCTGCCCTAGCTTGATTTTTACACCTGCACCTCACCCCACCTCATACAGCCAGATGTGGTCAGAGCTTAACTGGGGCTTATGTTTGGGATAAGGTGTAACCCATGGGTATGGCCAGGAGGTGGATCCTTGAATTTCTTTTGGGCGGGAAAAACCCTGAAACTTTATATTCAGGGTTTTCCCAGATGTACCAACAAGGTTTCTCTAATAAATTCTTACTTGGATATAATCATGTCTGAGTGCTGAATGGATGAACAGAACTTTGATGGAACCCTGACATAGGGTTTATATTAGGCGCAGGTGTGAAAATCAGGCTAGGGCTAGTTTTCTGGGTAGGTCGTATTTTCGGGAAAACATGGTACTTAATAAGACCACACCTGGAATACTGCATCCAGTTTGGGTCACCCCATTACAAAAAATGCTGAGACTTTGGAAGAGTGCAGAGAAGAGCAACCAAGATGATTAAAGGCCTGGAGACTACAAAGACTGGATGAAGGAATTAGGTATGGCTAGTCTAGTGAAAAGAAAGACCAGGGGTGACATGGTATCAGTGTTCCAATATCTGAGGGACTGCCACAAAGAAGAAGGGGTCAATCTATTTTCCAAAGCACCTAAAGCCAAGCCAAGAAACAATGGATGGAAACCAACCTAGAACTAAAGAGAAACTTCTGACAGTGAGAACAATTAACCAGTGGAATGGCTTGCCTTCAGAAGTTGTGGGTGCTCCATCACTTAAGGTTTTTAAGTAGACACTGGACAATGACTTGTCAGAAATGGCATAGGGTCTCCTGCTTGAGCAAGGGGTTGGACTAGAAGACCTACAAGGGCCCTTCCAACTCTGTTATTCTATTAAATCAGTGGTTAGGAAAGTTACAGAATTCCAAATGCTAACATTATAAGATCAAATTCTTCAGTGAAGCTTTCTGCTCTTCGGAATGCTTGTCTTCCAGTCACCATATCCAGGTAATTGCAATTGCATCATATATCTTGCTTATCTACTATAAACTTGCTACAAAAAAATAAAACTGTGGAACTTTGTATGAGTAATATTACCTAGAGTATCCCTAAAAAAATGGTAAAATACAAGTAGTCCTCAACTTACGGCCACAATTGATCCCCAAATTTGTGTTAGTAAGTGAGTTTCTCCATTTTATGACCAGTCTTGCCACAGTTGTTAAGTGACTCACTATAGTTGTTAAGTTAGTAACACGACTATCAAGTGAATCTGGCTTCCCCATTAACTTTGAGGGGTCCTTGGTTATTCTCTGAACTTGGTTGTTTTCTTGCAGACATTTCATTGCTCAAATTAGGTAACATTATCAGTGCTACCAGTAGTAAGGAGCAGGTTGCTCTCAGTTTATATGCTAGTGGCTTGCCCCGAGGTGGTCTTAGAGGTTCTTTGGTTGGGCTGTTTACTGTTGGCTTGTTTGCAATTCCTTGATTGGGATATTGTTCACTTCATTGCTGTCTGATGTTAATCTTGGAATTAATCTATGCTCCTTTGGGTGCTGATTGCTGGTAGAGAGGTGCTAAGGTCTGTTTGTTCCCTTTTTGGTTTGTTGATTGTCTCTTTTGCATAGTATATAGGTATTGTTTATGTCTGTGTGTCTATTGATGGTTAATTTGTCAGAGAACCAGGCTTCTAGAAATTATCTGGCATTCTTGGACTTGGCTTAGTCTATGATGGTCACAATTTCCCATTTGCAATGGTTAGATCTGTCAACTGTTGTGAAATTAAAGAGTTTTCATCATGTTTTCGGATGAAACTGGTTGATATTCTGCCAGACCTTTGCCTGTTCATCTTACATAATGGCTGTTGCAGTCATTATACTGTATGTTGTAGATGAGTCCTGCTTTTTCTTCTGGGGCTACTGGGTCTTTTGATTTTCTTAAGATGTTTTGAAGGCTTATGTGCTTCACTAATTCAACAGTGAATAGTGGCTGTAGTAATGTGTTGGTGGTTTCTGAGGTTTATTCTTTTTAGAGTTTGTTGTGCTGTGTTGGACTGAAAGCTCAGGCACTTTTTAATAAAGTTGCATGGATATTCTATTTATTGGAGTATATTGTATAGATCCTATGTTTCCTTTTTCTGCTGTTCAGATTGCTGCAGTGAGTTTGTGCTTGTCTAAATAAGATTCTTATGCAACTTCTCTTGTGGGAGTTTGGGTTGTTGTATTTCTAGTTTGTCATTGTTTGCCATTGTTTCTAGTTTCCCATAGTTTTCCAGAGAAGAAGTAAACAACAACTCACTATTCTTCCTGGGCATCCTGATCAGCACAGACCACAATGGCAAACTTAGAGAGCACCAAGGAACCCACATTCAACCCTGAGCTACAAATATTCTCCTTTATTGGTCCCATTGACCTTGCTTGTCAGAAAGTTGCAAAAGGTGGTCACATGATCTGGAACACTGCAACCATCGTAAATATGAGTCAGTTGCCAAGAATCTGAATTTTGATCACATGGGGATGCTGCAATGGTCATAAATGTAAAAGAAAGGCCATAAGTCACTTTTTTCAGTGCTGTTGTAGCTTCAAATGGTCACTAAATGAATTGCTATAAGTCAAGGACTACTGTATTAAATCACAAAAAAGTAGCTTAGGCTGAGAGCTATTTTGCTTTCCACAGTGTTTTTAGAGAACTTCTTGTACATAAAGTAAAATTATTAAACAATTATGCAGAGAAATGTATATAAAATTCACAACTAGATAAAAATTAAGGAAACAAGTGAAAACCTGCAACTGCTACCGTCTCTGGACAATACTTTGTTATGCACCTCTTTCTTATCTTTGAGGAATGTAGGTATATTAAGTTGGCAATAATTCTATAGAAATTTATTTAACATACATGTAGGTTTCATTTGTCATGGACATTTTTCAATCTATTTGTAGTGAATATATTCCAGTGTTCTAAATATTGTTGTAAAATCTGACATTGTTATTTTTCTAGCCCAATATATACTGGTATGTATGATTTTTTCATATAGCTGTGAAAATCTTTGTTGCATTTACTTTATCCTGTAAAAAAATAAGCGGGGAAAAATACAATCAATAAGTTCAACATGGGAAAATGTAAGTGTGGAATAAATGTAACTGGAATACTAATTCTTTATATGCATAAAATCATTTTATGTTCTTATGTAATATGGTACATATATTATAGTGATTTTTTCCACATATCTGCACTTACAGAGTTAATATTCCACCAGCGCAAACATATTTCCGTTCATGTGACTCCTGTTTTAACACAGCTCCTTTCCAAAACATTCTAAGTAGGTTTGCTGCTAAGCTTCTAATTAGCATGCAGACTTCTAAGGAAAATTTTCCTCTGCTTCTTTAGAAGTATCCAATATAGAAAAAACTAAACCTTTAATTATGAACAAGTGAAAACAGTTAGCAAAACAATAAAACATAGAGTGTTTTAGAGCTAAATAACTTTAAGCAACAATTGGCCAACAGAACGGTTTTCCCCCAGTTCTTCTGGGAGGCTTGCTCACTGCATACTTTTCCCATTTTCTTAGTAAAGATTCTTCCACCTATAGCCATCTACATTTTTTTAGTCAAATCAGGAAACAAATTGAAGAGTTACATAATTGAAGAACACATAATTGAAGAGATATCCCATAGTACAGGCAAAGGCGCAGGATTTCAATCATGGTTGACATCTTGCCTTTTTTCAGTCATTCCCCATCAATATCCAGCTCTCTCATTTGTTAGATACACATTACCAACAAGAGGGTCCCCACCTCTTGCCACAATCTCCCTCCCACCCTGCCTCCCTCCCTCTCCCCTGCTTCTCATGCTGTCCCCAATTTCAGCTCTGTGCAGTTAGGTTTCTTTTTAAGTATTGTTATTTATTTCTCATATTTACTGCAAGTTTCTGAATCACATTTAATTAAGAGAGTATAAGAAATAATTGAGAGTTTCATTTTTAAACAAATGTTTTTGCAGTATGTTATCTTAACGCTTTTGACCTATGTGCCAATTGTTGTCCAATAAGTTTTTAAGGATAGCATCTGCTATTTTCCTACGTCTGATACTCAATTAAAAGTTTAAAGATCACTGCTCTTATTTTTAGAAAGTAAACAGAACTTCCAGTCACTTTCAGAATACTCCTCAAGAATGTACAGTAATAAATAATGTAGAGGCTACGCTGTTCCTGATTCCTTACCTTTGATAGGAAGCAACTACACAGAGTAATCAGGTGTACAGTACATTTGATCCTAATCACAAAGGACACTAAATTGGCACAATATCAAGAACATTTATGTCTACCTCTGATACACATCAAATTTTGGCTTACCACATCATGAAATCTATTTAAAATGAATTCCTCAACTTTGACATTGTACGTAAAGTAAGATTGTGTAGTCCAATAGAGTTAAGTCAAAGACTTGTTTGAACAGTTAGTTTATTGCAAAGAGATGGGATTGTTCTGATTCAAATGATACAAGCACAAGTAGTTGACTTTCATATTTGCACATATTTCATGTTAAACTATTCATACAAATTATGTTGAACTTTGAAGATTTTAAAACTAAGAGAGGAATTTAAACTAAAAGAGCATGTTAGAGAAGCATGAAGAATCTCTGACCCATGTGACTTAATGCAAAGCCTGTCCATATGTGTGAATCTTTAAAGAAATATGGGTGTAGGGGGGAAATTCCAAAAATGAAAATAGAAAGCCTTGCAGCTAGCTACAAGAAACATGGGGACTTGTTTGGATGCCAAAGATGTCCAAATTTTTGCACCTGTCTTATTTGCTGTTTCCTTTTTAATACAGTATCTATCAAAATTTGAAGAAAGAGATCTTACTTAACCTTGCACCAGAGGCTTCTCAGCTTCTGTTCATGAAGGGGTTCACTGAAGCATAACATTTGAGCAAGGCTGCCTGAACCTTGGCATACAACTGGATCTCTGACCATCAACATTTGGTTAAAGCAACAAAGTAGTTTTTCAAGCTGGTTTCTCAACAAACTGAAAAGCTGTGTTAGGTGATCCCGCAAGAGACGTCTTAGATAAAAGTTTGATTCCTTTCAACTGAATGAAATGCATTAACCATTTGATATACAGTCTTTCATTCATTCCAAAAGCTAGTTACATAGTAATACACTGCTTTATGTACGGGGTCGGGCACGACTTTGCAACTAACAACAACAAAATGTATTTTATTGGGTACACACAAACACACACATATGCACATCCATACATGTTTTGAGTACCAATTTTTAGATAGCACTTTGAAATTAAAAGAGGCTTTCTGAATAAATTTGAAGCAATTCTGTTAAAATTAAGAGAGTGTGATAGCTCCTTTGATTGATTGAGCAAGGCTGGATCTATTGTGACACACCCCAAAAAATGACATAGTTGACATGGTTGACATGGTTTGTGATCCCACAAGTTGAGCATAGTCTCTGGCCAGACCTGGCAGTTTACCAATCTTGTTTCTATAATCCAAACCAAACAATATAAAGACTGGATGTTTATCCTTTTTTTCCCCAGATAGCTCAGCTTGTGCATATTTACTGTAGTGTGTCACAATTCATTGCTGGCCCAAGACAGAGTATCTAATATCTTTTTCTGGAACTATTTTGGTTTAGAGAAAAATCTTTGCATCACTTCTTCCACAGTATAGTGTATATAACTTTTATCATTTCAGTAAAATTGGTATAACAATTTTATTTATTTATAAATCTGTAACAAGGAGACTGGCTTTTTATTTCTAGGTAGAGCTAAGCCCTGATATGCTTCCTGACTGTAGAAACAAATCCTTGCCTAGCCACACAGATCAGTTATTCTATCTCATCCTGCTTCAATCTTCTTTGCAGTGTTATTTTTCAATCAAGTGTTTGAGTGCCTAAATGTATTAGCCTACAGCTTAACAGTTTGAAGCCTAAATTATTTTTACTTGCTAATAGATATCAGGGGTTTTTTTTTATCTGCAAGCACAAGTTTCTCATTTTTTAAAATTAAACTAAATTATTTAAGAAAGATAGGCAAGGCAGGTTGATAGCTATCATGGGAGGTATCTGTGACAATTCCTGAAAATGTACTGTTGGGACTTTAATAGAGCCATTGCTAGCTTGAAAGAAGATACTATTGTTGTTGTTTCTTATCTGTTCAATTTGCTGCTTGTATTGTCCATAGAGGTCACTGCTGCACTTCCACTTTCCACTAAAACATCCATTAAAAGTAAGTACACTCTTCCTCATTCTCAATGTACATCCTACCAGTGGTTTGCTCAGGGTACAAAAACTAATTTGAAACAATTGTTAACAACCCACTACCATTTAGAAGAAGATACAGAGCTCACTAGGTCCTTAGGAGATTGCACAATCTCCTAAGGGTATTTCAATCATTGCATCATCTCAGAGCAGTCCAAACTGCAACCAAACCTGAGAGCTCAGACAAACTCCTAGGATTTGTACTTTGCCTATAGAGCCAGCTATGACCCCTACATAACTCCTACATGGCCCCATGGGAGTCTGACAACAGCCAATAGAATACATGTTCTTACACAGGAACAGGAAGCTCAAGTGCAAAGCCCAAGAGAAGATATAAAAAAACCCCCCACTCTCAACTCCATGTGGTCAGCTGCACCAGAACCATGTGCTTGGTGGTTCTGTTCATCATTAAACCTTATTTCCAATCAGCCTCCATCAGTTTCCAATGTCTTTCTCCCAGCTTGGAACTGAATCAGATGGATATTTCTTCCAACATATCCAAAATGTGAACATTATGGTCTTTTAAAAAAAGATAAGAAAAAAAGGACACTCTTTTCAATCAGCCACTAAGAGATATAATAAATTTCCTTTTCTTGGATGTGTTTAATCAGAAACTGCTCAGCCATCTGTTGAGAATTCTTTAATTTGGATTCCTCCAATGTGGCACTTAATAGCTGAAATAATCTCTGTCAACACTATGATTCTATAATAAATACACTTTCTGCAATTGTTTTTTCCCATGAAAGGTTTTTTCACAGAACGCAGGACCTCAGGAGGAAGATCAAGCAGAGGAAGTACCATGACAAGGCAAGAACCTGCATGGAATGTACCACTGACAGATGTGGCAAATATTAGGAAATCCTACCAACGGCTGGAAAAGCCTGGACTAAAAGACAGCATTGAGGCACTGATCATAGCAGCACAGAGCTGACACTAAGCACCAAATCCAAAGAAGCAGGGGTCTATCATACTAGACAGAATTCGAGGTGTAGACTATACAAAAACACCTCATAGATAGTCCAACACATACTGGCAGGGTATATGATGCAGACAGCAGCAGCACACACTGAATGGCAGAACCAAATAGATTGCATTGTGTTCAGGAATATCTGCAGAATGTATAGACTACAGTAGGTCCTCCCAAACGACGTGGGAGAATCCACAGAAGTTCATGGAGAATAATGGAGCTAAGATTCTGTGGGATTTCCAGATTCAAATGGACAGGCAGGCCAATCTACCAGACATTATAGTACTGGACAAGGACCAGAAAACAGCAGTGCTGATAGATGTAGTGACAGCAACATCAGGAAGAAGGAGTATGAAAAGCTAAAGAAGTACCAGAGCCTTAAGGATAAACTAAAGAATGTGTGGAAAGTAAACATCTAAGTAGTCAAGTACTCAAAACTGTAACTCCTAAACAGGAGCAACATCAGACGTCTCTGTTCAGAAGGGTGTAGTGTTAGGAACAGTTAAGATACTGTACAGAACCCTCAAACTCCCAGGCCTCTAGCAGAGGACCCAAGATTAAAAAAAATACATATCACCTATGGAGGTTAAAAGATATTTTCTTCTTCTTCAGAATTTGTAATGTTCAGTATATGATAAACCATACATCTTCCTAAGGTAAAATGTGCCAACAGTCCCTTTTCTCCTGTTTTCGAATTAGTTTTGAAATATTCTTTCTTATTCTGATTGCTGTTGAATATGTAATTGTTTTCTGCAGTTTTTATACCATGGGCAGTTGAAACTTTATTTCTTGTTCCTTGATTCTTTTTAATATTGGTATTTGGCAATTTTGCTGTCTGCCATGCTTGTATTTAATTGATTTTGTTCCTTTTGTTTCTTTCTTTTTCACTGCGTGTTAAAAAGTTTCTGTTGGGCAGTGGATATTTGTATAGTAAGCAATACTGTATCTTACCTCCTTTATCAGAAATAAAAGGCCATGCCTATTTTCCAAATCGGGTGAGCCAAATTAACTTCAAGATTGGTTGCATAGACTCATTAGATCTTCAAATAGGCAGTGGAACAAAGGAAGTCAGTTTAAACAGTGTTATTTCAATCAATTGCTTTTTGCACTTACAAAGAGAATGAAGCTTTTATTCAACTTTATTGGTTGTATGAAATGAATAATAGCTAATTAGGATGTCATATAGTTCAGGAATGGACTTCTGAATTTAGCAAAATACTAAGAAATGCTCTTCAAAAATTCAAGGTGCTTATCACTGATAAGCAGTTTATAACAAGTGCTAAGAGACAAAGAGTTAGGCCATATCAACTACCAAAGTTTTAATGCAAACTGAGGACCCTTCTTCTAAATAGCAATTTGATAGCACTGCACTTCAACAGAAACTAAAATGATACTGTTTTCTACTTCTGGTCCAGGAAGTGGAAACTCTGAAATCAGCAACGCCTAAGGTCTGCTAATCAGAGAAGTATGCGCAAAATACTGGGGAAAGGATAATACAGCAATGACTTGCACTAGGCTTTCTCAGCCTTGCTAGTCTCAGAAATCCTGATCATAATAGGTGTACAATATCTGGAAAGCAAAAATCCTAATGAGCATTAGAAGGCAATGAAATTCTGCAATCTGGATTTGTCCAGCAAAATCATAAAAAAAAAACGGAATCAAGGAAGGAAAACAGTTTCAAGATATTGCTACTGTATCAACCGCATACACTAGCACAACCCACACCAAGTCAGAAATAAAAACCGACTGCTTTTCCAAATTGGATTCTGGGTGTGTCAATACTTGAACAATTTAAAGGTACATGAGACAAAGAGAGAAGACGGAAAAATTCAAAAATTTACAGATTTTTTTTCCATGTCTTCCCCACTCCCATCCCCACTGTTTAGAAAGGTCCAGTTTAAAAATTAATTTAGTACATCTAAGAAGGAAAAAAAGAGAAGGAGGATGTAGTTTATATATAAATTTTATTAAACAAGCTTTTCCACAGAGTTAGAAATGATACAAATTTTGAGTTAAAAGATATGGAGAAAAATAATAAAAAAGGGAAAAATAGATACATGACAAGAAGTAGAAAAGGAAAAACAAAGAATAATTAAAAAGTGACTTCTGGTCTGGTTAACAGCAGTTATAAATTTATCTGTATTTTATGTTCTCTCTCTAAGGGTCATCAAAGTTCCATTCTTTCCATAATCTACCATTTCTACTCAACAAATCCATAAAGCTTCAGTTCATTTTTCAATGTTCATAAGATATGGGTGTCAAACTTGTGGCATCACATTGCTGTCACGTGACGTTTCATGATGATTTTCCCATTCACGGAGCTGGGTTGGGTGTGGCCTGTGCGTGACGCATCCGGCCTGCAGGCAGCCAGTTTGACACCCCTGTCATAAGGGATTTCCAATAGATAATGAGTAGTTGATCTTTTTCAAGTTAATTTTCTGGTCTCTGTTAGATATGTCATCTTCATCTTCTTCCTCTATGTATTCAGAATCTTTCCATAATCATCTCACAGCAATGATCATATATAAAAACAATCTGCCACAGCATTTTTCTACTTGTCTGTCCATTTATCCCACCCACCCCCACAATTAGGAAAATCCTTAAGGACCCATTGTTAAAGTTTGTCATTTGATGGGAACATCAGAAATGTC
>JANHFL010000827.1:42203-63639 GCA_032468155.1 Oxyrhabdium leporinum
GGAGGCTGTGAAAAGAGCAGGAGGGACGATGCTGGCTCGCCTGCAGGGACCGTTGCCTGGGACCCTCCCTGCTAGAGATGAGGCGTGCTTGCCTTTCACCTGGCCTCTTTCGTCTCCGCCAGATTTATACATGACCTTCCCTGGGAAATCCTTTGTGGGCACCAAGGCTGCAGATCTGAGCTTTCGTTCGCTGCAGGCTGCAAAGCAGCAGTGCAGCGTGTTGGGCGAAGGCTGCGATGTTGTGGTCAGCACCGCGGCAGGCCACCACCTTATGGTGGGGAGACGCTTTGTCACTCTGGAGGACCCTGGAGCAGCAGCCGTGCACGTGAAAACAAGATGCTCCCCTGGCTACTCGGGGCAGGACTGCCAATCAATGTGCCCGCGATGTGAGCCCAGCTTGAGCTGCAACCCACTGACGGGCCTCTGCGATGGCTTCCTGTATTACCGAGAGGCTCCCAGTAGGTGAACTGTGAGGGCTTCACCTTGGATTGGCCCAGGGCCCCCTCCGGGTCCAGCTTTGCTCTCCCACAGCTCAGGCTTGGGAACCTGGCTGTGGCAAAGACGTGCTGCCCTGGGCCTGTCAGTGCCCCTTCTTTGCGGCAAGAGCCTCCCCCTGGAGCCCAGAAGAGCAGGCGAGGGGCCCTGGCCCTGAGGGGTCTGGAGAAGGGAAGAGCCTGGGGTGTAGAGGGTGGGGTCTTCCAGACGGAAAGGGCGTGTCTGCCTCAGCTTCTTGCCCTGGCTCCCCTCTGGGATGACTGTGCAGCAGCCACCCATCCTGTCCGTCAAGCTGAACCCTCTTCTCACAGCCCTCGTTGCCTCACTGAAGTGCCTTCCGCTTGAGGTTTGGATATTTGAGCGAGGAAGTTGCTGGTCTTATGAGCGCTACAGTAGTCAGGTTGAAGCCCAGGCCGTGTGCAAGAGGTATCTGGGCAGCACAGTGAGGAAGGTTCCAGCTCCGAGCAAGGTGAGGGGCGTGGTGGCCCTTCTCCCCACAAGGTGGCAGCCTGCCTTGGCGCCCCCTCCTTTCTGGTGCGCCAAACCCTTCCTGTGAATTGCGATAATATAGTTGCTCCGTCCGGAGAGTTTTTGCAAGGATGGCTTGGATACCTGGAGCCTTTAGAAGCTGACCTGCGTATTCCTTCTGACCCTCTCAGATCCCAGACGGCCCCTCTGCAAATGGGAGAAGAGGCTTCCAGCAGCCAGGAGGCTCACCTTGGGCTTGCCAGCGAGGTGAAGGTATGGCTTTGCTCCAAACCAAGAACAAACCTGGGGGACGAAAAAGGCAGAAGGACACAAGTTTTCACCCACAAATGCTTTGCTCTAAAATCAGCAGGGGGTGACCTGCTTCCTGTGGGGTTTGGCAAGGACAGAACCTGTTACAGGTCCCAATTTTATCTGAGGAAAACTTGAGGTGAATTCAGACTCAACAGGCCGTGGAGCCCAGCATCTGCTTACTGCGGTGACTAACCTGATGCCCCAGCGGGAACCCTCGGCCAAGGCAGGAGGCTGTCTCTGCGCTCCCCCAGTGGCCAAGAGCCTGCCACGCCGGAGGCAGGAGAGCATCTCGGGGCTACAGACGGGCGTAGCCTTCTTCCATACATATTTACTTCACACCCAGTTGCTACTGATGTAGAAAAGAGGGGCGGGAGGGGGAGATGTGCCTTTTTGCCACTCTGAAGGGCTGGAGCTCATCCTGTTGTGTGGGGTTCTGGGCTTTTTTCCAGTTGCACAGGCAGGCGTCATTTCACGCCGTTCACCCTCTTCCCTACAGATGTGAAGCTGCCTTCATTCAGGGAGAAGCTACTCGTTTCCCACCAGGACGCTGCTCCCGAGCAGAGGCACGCCTCGTGGCAGGAAGCCGAAGATGCTTGCTACCTGCAGAAGGAACGCTGTACGGGGCTCCTGAGCCTGAAAGGAGCTCATTACACAGTGGCCGGGACAGTGCTGGTCGACAGCCCCGGCTCAGGGGCTCTCCTCTCTGCGAAGGCAGGTCAGCGCCTTCCTGTCTCGGAAGGCAGGGCAAGGGGCTTCTCTCCTTTGGCATTTTAGGATTGGCCTGGGCTTTCCGGCCTCCTGAACTCCCCTGCTGTGCTGTAGAGGAGAGCCTACCGGATCAGGCAGCCGGTCTGCCGGTCTCTCGATCCCAACACGTCCACTGAGGCACTCTCTGGAAACCCACAGACAGGGTCCAGGAGCACAAAGATCGTATTCCTTTATGATCTCCTGGTTCTTTTTTTCTCAGAGGTAACCTGAACATGGCTGATGAACACTGTACCCCTAAGAAACTGCAAAGGTGTCCTTGGCCCAGCTAGCGCGCACGGCCAGGCAGGGTGGCGGCTCTGAAGGCCGCTGGCTGGCCTCTGGGAGGGCATTCTTTGCCAGAGCGACAGCCTCGTACAGCCTTCCTTTGGCGGGCTTTTCTGCATGAATTTGAGTGGTGAGCCCTGCGTGCTCTGCCTGAACATCCATAGAACAAGCCCTAGTTCTTCCGGAGCCTGTGGCAGGGCGGTAACGAGGGTTAGGTCTTCTGCTTCTTCTTCTTCTTGAGGTCTTCTTCGGGAGGGAAGCGAGGGCCTCTTTCCAACGCCTTCTCTGCTTGCAGCTTGCTCCCCTGGGTTCTGTGGAAAGCACTGCCGGAAGCGCTGTTCTCCTTGCCTGAGCACGCACACCTACAACCCTCTGACCGGCCGGTGCGATGGCAGCCTGAGCTGCGTGCGTCGCTTCAGTCCTTCGTGTCTTCACGGTAAAGGGCACGGCCTTGCTTTGTGGTTGCATTCATTAACGGGGGACAGACGCATGCGTCCCTCGTGCCTCGGGTCTAAATATCTACTCAGGCACTGTACAGCTAAATCCTTAACACGGGTTAATGTTTCTCTTAGGTCTGGTGCATTCCAGGTGTCCGAGGGGTCCCGGCTGGTGGTTCTGGGGTGGACACTGCTACTATGTGGAGGAGCAGGGCAGCAAGAGCTGGCAAGACGCCAAAGCCGCCTGTCAGGCCTATGGCGAAAACGTGGCCCTCCTGGTTCTGAGCAGTGCCAAGGAAAAGGCTAGAACTTTTGGAGGTCTCTTCAGTGGGGGGAAGAGGGCGATGGCCAGGCGAGACAAAACTTCCCTTGTGCCTACTGGTAAAACAGGAGGTGCTTCTCAGCCCTGCTGAGCGTCCTCGGTTCAAGCCACACCCTCCTTGTTACACAGCTGTTAATTAATAACAGTCTAAATACACTGAGATATTTAAACGCAAACAACCAGGGAAGGCATCAAGACAAGCCAGGCGGATTGCTTTTAACAAGATGGCGGTTGGCTGTCTTGACCCTTGAGAGTCAAGCTGGGCCTGCCTTTCCTCCCCCTCGCGCCAGCCCCTGGCGCAGGCAGCCTGAGCTGCGAGCCTGAGCTTCCCGTGGAGGGCCTTGAGCTTCTCGGTCTCTGGGGGAGAGCACAGGGCCCTTCCTCAGCAAGACCAGCCCCCCCGTGACAGCCAAAGGTTTGAGAGTGAGGGGTCCCTTTTCCCTCCCAGGCCTGGGTGGCAGCCATGGTGCAGAGGGGCAGCTGGACAGGGCTGAGTGATGGAGATGGAGACGGAGTATGGAGATGGGAAGGAGGCCGAGCGGATGGCCTCTCTCCACCTTGGTGAGCACCTTGGGGTAGGAAGTTGCTTTGGGAAACGTTGGTCACCGTTTTGGCCATCTGAAGCTGGGGCTTCTCCCTGGTGCTCTGCTTCTCCCCCAGATCTTTTCCCTGGGCTTTTGGAGGCTTCCTCATCCCCCACCCCCACCTCCCAGGATCTGAAGTGCCCAGTGAATCTTTCCTTCCTCCTGCTGAGAAGCAGAAAGAGAAGCCACCCGTGGCCTCCCCACCTCTTTTGCTGGATTGACCACTTCCTGTTAGCTCCAATCCCAGCCATTCCCCCCGGAATGGCACCTGCCCTTCTGTGGGACCTCCAAGCGATGCTCAGTCGGGCGCAACCCTGCTTGCTTCCCCTGTCAGGTTCCCTGATGTGCCTCTTGTGGCCGGAGGCTGCTTGGAGATTCGTCACAGGGGACGCCCGGATATGGCTGCCTCCCCATGCTCCCACCTCAAGCCCTGGGTGTGCGAGGGGCTCCAGGGTGAGTAGCCGGCTGGGCCGTGGTAGGGTTGCCCTGCGGCCCAGGCGGAGAGGTCCTGCGGCGACCGCGCCTGCCTGACAGCCCGGCTCCCGATCAGCATGCCAGGGTGGGGACCCGGACCAGCTGCGCTTCCTTTGGCTTGGGAAGTGAGGCAGGCATCCTCTAGGCGCCGTGGGTGTTTTCTTGACGCCTGCTGCTCAGTGACGGCCTCCCTCCTCTCTGGCTCAGCAGCCCAGAGTTCCTGCCCGTCAGAGCCCGGCTGGAGCCACTGGAACGGCAGCTGCTACCTCTGGGATTCCTCTTCTGCTGGTGCCTGGCCAGAGGCCCAGGAGGCCTGCCGGAGGTTCAGAAAGACAGAGCTGCTGTACCTGACCTCGCTTCAAGAGATGGTACCGCTTCCATTCTAAGCCTGCTTCCCACGCCAAGCGCACTGAGGTCTCCTGAGGGGCTGCTGTGGCTTCTGGAGGTGGTGGCTGGCAAGCAGGGACCATCTCCCTCTCCCTGCGCAACCACCCTTCACCCTCTGGCCCTTCCCCCTTTCTTTCCTCTCTGTCAGCCGGTCAGGAAGGGGTAGCAGGTTCCCACCAGGAAGACTTTGGGACTTCTGGGGTGGGGGCGGGGGGGGAGGGAGAGAACAGCTTCTGCTGCTGGAGGATATGGAGACCGTGGATCCCTTTTTCTTCCATCTAGGACTGGGTGCGTTCACACTTCCAAGGCACTTTCTGGACAGGCTTGAATGACCGGAAGGAGGAGTCGGTCTTTCTCTGGTCATCCCTGGAGCCCCTCAGCAAGCAGGTGGCTCAGTAAGTGGCCGTAGGAGTAATCTCCTCCCTTACAGCGAGTGTCCTGCAGCTGGAGAAGGTTCCCTAGTCTCAGATTGCCCCTGTGGCTCAGTGCGAGGGATCCATAAGGTTCTGGCAACCCACCGCATCCTGCCCAGCCCCTCCCCAACCAGCCCATTACTGCCACTGGGAGGCCTCCTGCCACATGTTGCCAGCTTGTGCTCCCTCCGTCAGGGGGCCTTACGGGCCAGGTGCCAACCCTCGGGACCCTTTTGCTTTTCTGCATGGAACAGGCACCTGCGAGATGACATGGCAAATGGAGGGCTGAAGGACTGTGTGTGGTTTGACTCGACAGCCGGACTTCTGAGTGATGCCAGCTGTGGGGAGGAGAGGCCTTTCCTGTGCAAATGCCCTGAAGGTGAGAGAGGAGGCAGTGGAAAGCAGAGGCCCTCTTCCTTTCCTCCACAGGGTGGGGCAGGAGGTTTGCCAGTCCTTCCTCTGCTTGCCTTCTGCTCCCCCTCTTAGCTTTCCTGTATTCACACAGCTTGGGGAGCAACAGTAGCCGTTGACGTAGAAAGGTTGTCCTGGGTGGGCTGCTCAGTGAAGGCTCCAAAGTGGGCCCTTTCCTTTTGTCTCTCTGGGCTGCTGTTGTGAAACCTTCCAAAAGTTCAGAACTTCTGCTGATCCCATGTTTATCTGCATCGTGGTTTCCAAGAACTGTATTTAGTGAGCCACTTCAACTGTTTCTTCTTAGTTTTGAAAAGCAGCTTTATAGCTATTTTTTTAAATAGATAACAAATAATTTTTCAGTGTTCTCCTCTTGTGTTCCCTCCCTTTCCTTCCCAGCCACAGAGTGGTTTGATGAGTGGACTGGCTACGGCGTGGTGGGAGAGCCGTCACTGCTCTATCCCTCTGCAGAAACCCTGGAGGGGGCCAAGCAGGAGTGCCTGCTGGAGCGCCCCACGTGTGCGGCTGTTCTGGAGACAAGGTCCGGCTTCTACTTGCTCAGCAGCAAGGATGACGCCAGCCCCAAAGCAGACTCGGTGCTTCACGTGTGGACCAGTAGGTGTCTGATTGGGCCCCCGGGGGTGAGCAGAGGGACTGGCTCCTTCAAAGAGGAACCTCTGGGTGCAAAGGCACACCATCTGAACAGAAAAATAACGGATCTCATCTGTTGTGGGTTCTGCAGTTGCCACAGTTATTACTGTGTTTTCCAGAAATGGGCCTGGGGTCTTGCCGCACTTGCCGGTCATAGCTGGCTCTGTTTTCTTTCAGTTTGCACAGAAGGATTTAGTGGCCTGGCCTGCCGCAAGACCTCCGCAGGTGCAGCCCGGCCAGCCTGCGACTGCAGTGGCACATTTGAGACCACGGCAGAGAAAGGTGAGGGTTCAGGGTGGGCATGGAGCTCCTTAGAGGCCAGCAGAGTCCCAGTGAACTCTCCAGCAAAGGCGGACACTCTAGGATTCCCTGCCCTGACAGCTCTTCCTGTGTATCTGGAAATCAGACAGTGACGTAAACATTGGTGTTTATTTCAAAAAGGACTAAAAGTTCCACTCTTCTTCGCACCCAGTCCACGTATTGAAGGCCCGGCTCTGTGTTTCTTGCATAGGAGTGGGAAAGGGCTTCTCCTGAGGAAGCTGAGGTCCTTTTGGGAAAAGGGAATTTGGGCACAGCTTCTGCCTTTGGCTTTTAGATGCCATCAGCTCTGCCGTGATATCTTTCCAGAATATCTTCACGTTTTCTTCCATCGAGTAAGAACTATTTCTGTTGATTAGATATATCTAGGTTCCTCCAAAAGTACATTCAGAAAGATGGGTAGATCTTGTTTATTTCACTCAATTTATCTGGAGAAAATAGAAGCTGCTGGCCCCTGTTCCCAGATCTCTTTAGCCTGCTTGAATATGAGGATGGCCGGGAATGGGCCCATCCCTAAGGTGGCCGTGTGGTTCATCTTGCTGCAGTTTGTGGCGTCCCTGTACAGACTTGTGCGGAAGATTGCCAGCAAATGACTCCTGGGACTGACTGCTCATTTTGCATCCCTGTCTGCACTGGTACGTTAGCTTAGAAGCCTTGGAAGCATGGGGGAATACCCCACAGTTGTGGGATCCGCTCTATTCTGAAGTTCCTTCAGCTAAAACATGTCACACTGATGCTTCTCCTCGGTTGACTGGGTCCATTGGCACCCGGTTGTCTCACCAGCCGGGCTCAAGGGACTTCGTGTGGGCAAAACTGGCCACTCTCTTGCTCAGGGCCTCCCTCCGGAAGCAGCTGCCATTGCTCTCCTGAAATGCCCTCCAGGGTCCCTTTTGCCTTCTGGGAAGGGCTGCAACCCCAGGTCAGAGTTTGCTACCACGGTAGGATTCCCCCACCTGCAATTAGCCAGGATCTTGTGCTCTTTCCCCATGCAGAGGCCAGTCTGAGCTTTCTGGAGCCTGAAGAGTTTGCTCTTGTCACCATGATCCGGTTCAAGGTGTCCCATTCCCTCAGTCTCACGGCTGAGGACGAAAGGGACCGGACTGTCTCCTCCAAGGTCGTATATGATGACGCCAAGTATCCATGATGGAAAAGGAAAGCAGAGGCCAATAAAGGCTCTGGGGGTGCCGAGGACTGTGTTTCCGTGGTTCTTCTGTTTTGTGAGACTCTTGCCCAAAAGGCAGGGGTCACTTTGTTGAGTACAGGGTTGTCCCTACAGTATCGGGACAAGGAGTTCAGTAGTTTCTACAAGCGGTTTTGAAGTTTGAAGCCCAGGCCCTGGGTGGTGTGTGGACTGGGGATTCTCTGCGCTCTGCCCCAGATTCCCCACCCCAATCTACCCTCAGGGATCCCTTGGGAATTTTGTGTTTTCCTTTGTTTTCACTAATAAGACAAATACCTTAGTAAAGTGAATGCATGGCTATCCTCATCCTTCTCTGAAAGGGGGAGCAGCGGGGGAATAAGATTGACAGCTGGGCAAGCATTGAGGTCCACTCACCTGCCCACCTGTGAGAGGGAAGACAGGCTGCCAGGCGCTCCTGTGCTTCTCTCTGGGAAGACGGTCAGGGTCCCGGAGGGGCTATTTTCAGAGGGTACCTTGCCAGAGCGCCCTTACCTTTAGGCTGGCAAAGGCAGTTTGGGAGAAATTTCCCAGGGATGGCTGCTTGCTGGCTTTCCTTGTAGGAAAAAGCTGCCTTGCTGGACCAAACCAGGCATTCCCACCCTCCACCAGCTTTTAACAATGGCTTCCTTGTTAGATGTCACCAATAATCTCCGGTCGCATCACCCCGGCTGGTACAGAGATATTTCCTTTCAGGCCAACCCCAGGGGCTCTTGCTAGTCACTTCTCAGAATGGCCGATCCTGTCAGCTTGTGCTACTTTGGGTGAGGAGCTTTTCTTGAGCTCAGCACTGCCCGTTCCACCTGGGGGAGCCTTGCAGATTTTGCGTCTCGGAGATGCTCCTTGGCGGGAGACAGAGAAGCGGAAGCCCGCCAGCGAGTAACTTTCCTGGCACATGGCAAGACCGTCTGTGTACATAACGTAGCCAGACTAGGAGGGGCGGGCATCAGGTGATTCCTTAGGCCAGGACAGCCAGGCCTAGGAGGAAGTGGCCGCTTTGCCCCTTGGCAACGCTGCCTGTCAAAATATTTGCTAAGGAAGTGCAGAAGCTTGACTCAGAACTAACTACACACCCAAGAAGTTGTGCCAAAAGTTGCTCCGAACAGAGGAAGGCGTGTAAAACCTTTGGGAGCAAAGGTTGTTGAGCGAGGAAGCTCGGCTGCAGACCCTCACCGGTTCCTGAGCCTCCCGTTGCCCGAAGCGGTGGAGCCTCTCCAAGGGTGGGCCTGAGAGACCCATGGCTTCCAGCACCCGGGCCTGGGCTTTGCTCTTGCCAGCCACCCATCATGGCAGCTGCCCTAGTGGCCGAAGGCAAAGAGCCCTCGCAGCCCTCACCATCTTCCTCTTCTTGCCACGCTTTCCTGCTTCCAGCTGTCCAGATGTTTGCAGCTGCTCCTTGGGGAAAGTAAACTGTGTGGACCGTGGGCTGCGTTTTGTACCTCTCCGGTTGCCCACAAACGCCACCACCCTCCTGCTGGAACACAACCGCATTGCCACCCTCCGGAATGGCACCTTCGTGGCCCAGGAAGTCTTGCGCCGCCTGAGCCTTCGCAACAATGTCCTGGCCAGCATTCACCGCTTGGCCCTAGTGGGCCTCCATGAGCTGCAGGACCTGGACCTGAGCGACAACTCCCTCAGCCTCCTGCACCCAGAGACTTTCCTCCCGGTGCCAACCCTGAGGACGCTGAAACTGGGGAACAACAGGCTCCTGAGGCTGGGACCAGAACTCCCCGGGGCCCTCCCCCATCTCAGGGCTCTCTTTGTCCACCGCAATGCATTGACCTCCCTCCCGGCTGGCTTCTTCGAAAGTCTGCCTGCCTTGTCTTACCTGACCCTTGAAGGCAACCCCTGGGCCTGCTCCTGTGGCATCTGGCCCCTCTTCCTGTGGCTGGGGAAGAACAGGGACAAAGTTCCAGGTAAGCAGCCGGCTGGCCCGCCAGGGCAGAGCATCCACCTTCAGTGTCTGAGCCCCTCTAGACCTCGGTGGGCCCTCACTGTTCGGTCGAGCACCCCAGAGACGGTGGGGGAGACATGGCTGCGTCCTGCTGCCCCTTGGCCAAGAGCGCGGCGTTGTCATGCCGGTGCAGTTAGGCTGTTACCCCAGAGACTGCTCAGCTCGGCTCTGCAGCCAGCCCTTCATGGAGAAAGAAGCGCCCCGGTTTGGGGCGTTCGCTTGAGTGGTTCCCCCCCCCCTCCCCTTCCTGGCGCCTTACAGTATCTGCCCTCGTTTGGTGGGCAGCATTGAGCAGCCCTCCCTGTGTCCCCCTTTTGCTTGCCATGTGCCCCACAGATCTTAAGGAACAGTCAGCCGTGGGAAGCCAGTGGTGGGTTTGTTGCTTTGGGGTTTTTCCCCACAGTAACTGGGATTAACACAGCATACTCCACATTTCTGCAAACAATAGAAAAATCAAGAGAAGTTGGGAAATAGACAAATATTCAATTACTTCCCAGTTCTCAGCACACTGACTTACCACTGCAGGGTCTCTCGGCTGTGCAGGACTTAATGCTAAACATCGTAAAGAGATTTTGGTCAGATGGAAGAGCATTTGCAAAAGAAACAGCTGTTACTTGGAACCCATTTTAATTCTGAAAAAAACAGAGTTGATATCTGTTAGTGTGCCTTTTCGAATAATCGCTATAACTTCAACCAGGCTCAGGAAGGTTTGCACCCATGGTGGAGGAATCCTCTGGGCATTTTCTCCTAGCACTCACTCTGCGACCAAGACGGACTCGCCATGACTGGCTCTCTGCTGCTCTTTCTTCCAGAGGCGAATTCAGTGACTTGTAAACGCCGAGTCTCCTCCACCCAGTATCCCATCTCGGCCCTTGGAAACAAATCCTTTGCACGTTGCCAGGTGCCCCAGATGCCTCTCCCCAGCTACGCCTTCTTCCTCCTGATCGGCCCATCGACTTTCCTGGCCAGCATTTGTGTCGGCATCCTACTGGGCTCACTGGCAGTGGCGCGCCTGAAACTGACGAGGACAAGCTCGTGCATTTGGCCATTGACTCTGGCGAGGCGTGCAGGGACCCCCCTTCGGTAAGCGGGTTTCGCTCCCAAACAATTGTCCTTCGGCACTCTTTCCCGTGTCTATGCCAGCAGAACTGCAGCCTAATAGTTTTAGAAATTGTTTCTGTTTCAAATGCTTTGTGCATAAAATCCCAATTCTTCTCTCAGCCGGCAGGTGGGTCCTTGATTTGGGTTTGTACATATCTGTTCCTATCCAAAGAGCCATGCTAGGAACCCCGGTGTAAGAGTGGTCCGTATTCGGTGGTGCAAGGGAGGAAATGCCTCTTTCCCCACTGAGCTGGGCACAAGGGTCAGGCAGATGCTGGAGCATCCTTTCCATGTGACTCGGCTGCAGGCTGCATTTCTGTTTCCTGAAAAGCACAGCACCCTCCTCCCGTTTCTTGGAGCAAAGTGCCATGCAACAATGGTTCCTTCTGTTCCCCACTTGGTGACTTCACAGGATTCCCTCAGAAAGGGCAATAAGATAAAATGGAGGCTGCCAATGCAAAGATGACCATGGCATCTCAGTGCCCCAGAAGCTCCTCCATCGGGCTCTGTACCCCTTACTCTTTATACGGCGCTTGTCAGCTTCCCAGGCTGGCACAGCCAGAGGTCCCTGATTTAGCGAGTGGCAGCCAGGAGGCAGCTGAGACGCAGCCTGTGCTGAGGACAGAGCCTGTGTTTGACTTACAGCCTCTTTGGGAACTGCTGCCCAATGGGGAGAGCAGCTCTGGGCTCCTTTTCCTCAACCAGGGAACATCTGAATACCAAGGTGGTGGGCTCCCCCCACCATATCCACGATGCGCAGGCCCAGGGCTTCCCCTTATTCTCCTGGGAAAGGGAAAGGCAAGAGGTCAGCCAGTCCTAGTCCGAGCTGGGGGGTGGGGGTGTGCTGGAATACACAGCTTCCAGGTCTAAGCTGGAGCAGAAAGGCTGAGCATGCCATGTCAAGGGAACCAGAGGGGCATCCGTGCCTCCTTTCCTTGCTGGAGGTTGGCCCAACAGGTACTGCCCCGGAGGGACAGCACAGCACCCTGCAGTCGGAGAACGTCTCCCTGACCCCCCGACAAACACTTTGGTTGGGCTGGTTGGATGGAGCTGCGTGGCAGACGTTGTGTTTTCTGAGGCCAAAAAATGGTGCCCATTTTCTTATCAGAAACAACAAAGCCACCCCTAGACCATGTCTTGGGATCAGCCTTTCCAGCCATGATACAGGTGCTAAAATCCAGTGCCTTCCTGATGGCCAGAGTCATGTGATCTGGGAGATCCAATCCCATCTCCTGTTTTGTCTCACCTCATTTCTTCAGGTGCGAAGAATTACTGGAGGCTCCCTTCCTGTTTCCTCCAGAAGCAAGCCTTGCCTTGCCTTGCCTTGCCTTGCCTTTTTCTTCTCTTTTCTTTTCTTTTTTCTCTTCTCTTCTCTTCTCTTCTTTTTTCTTTTCTTTTCTTTTGCTTCTCCAAGCAACCCTTCTCCTCCTCCTGCTGGGCCCTCAGTGTGGTATCTTCTCCAGCTGCTGCAGGTGACTTCCAGCTCCACCTCAGATAGCATCTTATGCTTCCAGCTACTGCAACTTGTAAAGGTATTTTCAGTATTTATTTTTGCTGAACTATCCAAGAATTCCAGAGTTGCCGTGGTTGGGACTTCTTTTACAGGTGCTTTCTAAAACCGGGCTGCGTCTGGAGAATTGGGAGCATACCTACCAGCCACTCTTCCCAGTTTTTCTCAGCACCTGTAAGAAGCAGAGACTTTTGTGGCAAGTCTTTGTGCAAAATTTATTTAAATTCAGCATGAGGAAGGAAAATATAGACTGCTGCCTCTTATTTTTCCTCTTCACTGTGAATTTAAACAGTGTCCTTGCAGGTACACATGCGCGTGTGCACACACACACAACACACACACACAGAGGCAAGAATATGTCATTTTAAATTAATGGATTTAAATTCACTATTACAAAAACTCATAGCAGAACTATACATAAGTCTGATAACTCTTAATTATTGAACACTGCTTCTTCAGTCCGGCTCTGGGCACCTGTCCAAGGTAATCTGCTTTATTTCAAAAAGCCTGGTTAGAATTACAGTTCCATCTCTATTTACCTAGGAGAAAGTCCCAGTAAATGCAGTGGGCCCTACTACAGAGTAAGCATGTACAGAATGCATGTGGGTGCACACAGTCCAGCTTGGTAAAGTAGGATCCAGGTTGAAGGGTACATTGGGGGGGGGGGTGATCCGGTAGAAGCAGCAGGCGGTGGTTGTGTGTTGAGGTGCCTTCTCCAAGTTGGGAGTTCTTGAGAGGCAACTCAAGTTGGTGCTACTCTGCTAACCATCCTCGGGGGCCCTGGGCGGTTGCAACGTGAACTCTGCAGAATTAGGTTTGCTGACTTTCAGAAGCGCTGGCAGCACCGGAGCGACACTCTGGCCTTGCTCACTCAGAGCTGTCCAGGCCTCCATGGCTGCATGGTGAGGCCATCTGGCCCTTCCTGCCTGCGGCCTGCCCCTGGCTTTCACCATGCGGCATGGAGGGGAGCAGGTTAAGGGTGCGTCTGCTTCTCGACAGAGCAGATAATCTTTGGACAAAATGGGATTATCTTAATCTGGATTGAGATTCTGCACCCACAATGCAAAAAAAAATGTGGGGTTCCAGTTTAACACCCAAAGGGTATTTTTATAGGGTTACCCCAGTCAAAGTCATAGCTATTCTAGAAGACAGGCCAGTGTTATGTGGCAGAGAGCTGCCGGAGTAGTGATAAGGCTGATACTTTGGTCCTCCTGAGTGGGGGAATGAAAAATATTGTCAGGATCCGGGATCAAGAGATGGAAGCTCTGGAACCAACATAACTCTCAGCTGGAGAGCCAGAAGGCCTGGCTTTCTTTCCAGAAGACAGTGGCACGTGCTGGACCGCAGGATAATTGGTTGGGGGAGGGGGTTCTGAGGAGTGCCATGTTGAGGCCAGGGGAGGAAAGAACCAGGACCCTCTCTGTCTAAAAGACTAGCAGATCTTGGCAGGTGCCTGTTTGCCAGAGGAGCTTTGTTAGAAATCTCGATGCATGTAGCCATAACCATGGGAGACGAGAGGAACAGCTCCTAGGCTACCCTGATCCCAGCCCAGGAGAGGAGCAAAGGGGTCGGCGCCGGCGTCCATCCGGCGCAGAGACTGTATAGCACTTCTGTCTTCTGCAGAGGAGGAGTGAGCTGGAGATTTGGATTGGCAGCCAGCAAAGAGTCGCAGAGAAGCTGGGAACTTCCCGTCCTACCGGAAATGTTGCTTTACCAGATGGGAGGTGTGGAAGGGGTTGGTTAAAACTCTGTTACACAAATGAGCAAAGAAGTAGTCAAAACAGAGAGAGATGGGGAGCTTCCCCCCTCCCCCCATCAGAGAAAACCTTGGGTGTCCTGAGGGAACACTGGCACCTTCACGGTAGCAGCCCAAAAACGGCCACAGGGCTCTCTGGGTGGGAGATGATGGACTGACAGGCCTTTTTTACAGAACGCTATATATAAACATCGGGAATGATGAGCTGTGGGGCTGCGGGCCTCTTCACTGCCCCCTGATGTAGTCTGGAAATAGTCGTGTGAAGTAAGGTGGGCTTAAGAGGTTCTGTGCATGCAGGTAACGATGACAAGACTCTTCCCCTCGGCAAGAGACCCGGTCCGCTTCGCTGAATGCACCATCCGTCCTCTCGTGGGTGGGGGTCTCCCTCAGAACTACCTTCTCTGCGTGTCTTGGAGGAGAAGTAAATGGAGGCCACACTCTAGAAAAAACGGAGGTGCTCCCAGGCCCCATGTTCACTAGTTCATCCCAAGGCCACAAGTGAGATTGGTCTCCCTTGGAGAAAGCAGGGATCGATCGGGACCAGAGGGAAAAAAGCAATGCAGACGCCGTGGGTGGATATCAAAGGCTTTCCTTTGGTGTCTCCAGAAGGGCCCTCGGAGTCTCCATTGGTCCGTCCCGAGTTCTCAGACCACGGTGCTGACTGAGGGATCAGAGAGATTGAGTTGCCCAGTGATGTCTGTGGGGTGATACTGCTGCAAGAGACAAACAGACAGATGAGCCAGATGTTAGGTGGGGCAGGGTTGGCTGCAAGCAGCTGATGCAATTGAGACGCAGGTCCCGGTGGGAGATCGCTGAGGGATGATGCACGGGCTGTCTCTGCCCCTCACTTCGGGCCACAGCCTGCGCGTGCCGAGTCCCCTGCACAGGATGCAGCCCACGAGGGAAGCCCAGCCAGGGCCGGGCCCAAGGTCTCTCCCCAGAGCCACCAGGAATTGGTGGCACTTTCCTCTCCCTCTTAGTTTTAGCACACTAGGACGTGGCTTCAGTGGCCAGGGAGTAAAGAACGATGCAACTCAGTTAGCTTGGTTTATGATCAATTGGGGAGGTAATTGCTAAGTGGGATGTGGAGACAAGGCCTCCGAAAAGGTCTCTGCTGCCCTTGCTGGACGAGGGAGGACCAGTGCCTAGGAAGGGGCACTCTGCTTGTGTGCTCTCTCTGAGGAAAACCTTTTGGGGAACAGTAGCAGATCCCCTCAATTTATTACTAGGACATTTATTAGAGAGTTCAAAGCTACTTACTTTGCCCAGTAACAATAGTTTGTGGCAAAAATAAATTTCAAATTGCCCCAGAGATTTTAAAAAGTGCTGCTGTGGCCACCTTTTTTTTTAAAAAAAAGCAATGATTGGCACATGTGAGCGGAATGCGAAGGGAATGCCCAGAGGGAAGCCCGTGGCCTCCTTTGCCACTCCTTGCCTGGCGGCAGTGCTGCAATTGTTGGTGACCCCAAAGCTGGACCACTGCTCTCCCCTCCAGCCCTGCTTGCGCCTCCCCCGCCTGCCTGCCTGCCTGCCTGCCAGCAGAGACCTGCATCATCTCTCAGCGATCCCCGCCTGGGACAGGGTGTTGGGGTGGGTGGACGTGTTACATGACAGCCTCTGCGGCCCTCCGGTTCAACCGCCTGGAGAGCAACTAATCCCCTCCTGGCACGTTTCAGCCGTGACAGCCCTGGAGTTCCACCAGCTTCTGGCAAGTCAACGTCTCTTCCTTGTAGATGGGACATTTCAGAGAATGCTCGTGCCACACACACACACACCAGTTCCCCTTCTGCCCCCCTCCTCCTGGCGCCCTCCTCCCGGGGTCTCTGGGGCCTGCCCTTTGCCCCTGCCTGGGCCCTCACGCTCCTTGCCCGTTACAGACCCCCGTAATACAGGACGTGGGTACAGGACAAAAGTCAATCAACATTCAGGACAAGAGCCCACCCTGTGCTGAGCAGCTCCTGAAGCCGGGAGTCTCTACAGGGCTATCTGCACTGCAGCTCACGGATGCTGGGCGTGGTGACATCGCGGGGCTGTCTGTAGGGAGCAGGCGCATGAATGGCACATTGTCTATTACAGAGGCATTGGCTGCAGTTCCAGAGTTAAAGGCAAAATCCAGCTGTGCAAAGAGCATCGACCCTCACCACGGTGCCCCACAGAATGCCACTTTGCCCGCCCAACAAACCTGCAGCATTTGCCCTTCAAGAAGCCTGAGCAACCCATGAAGAATGTCCCTTCCCCTCACCGCATGTCAACCTGTCTGTCTTCTTCACTCGAGACTGGAGTCTAAGAGGAAGGGTTTTTCACCTGCCTGACCTGCTATGGTCCCCAAACGCAGCCATGGATCTGCCCACTCGGCTAGCTTGACACAGAGGCCTCTTCCTGCTTGGTGCTGATTTTTGTCCCTAACAAAAGCCCTGAAGGCTCACTGGATTAAATCCAGCCCAGCCTCCGGTTCCGATCGTGGCTGGACAGAAACCTTGGGGGATTCGTGAGCATCACAGAAATCCTGGTGGAGTCGATGTCCTCAGCCTAATCGCCACTGGGAGGGCTCTGCTTTGTGGCCTCCCTGGGCCCTTGGGCTGAAATCAGCCTGAACTAGAGGTGGCCGTGGGACGTCACGGCTGAGAAAGCTACAAGCTAATTTTGTAGCATTTTCCCCCAGCCCAGAACTGCCACGTGGATCGGTGTGATCTGCTGATCCTGCATTCTAGTAGGATGGAAATCCTATTTGTAGAGATTTTACAGGTTAGCCAACGGCTATCCGCTCTTCCGTCTTCTTTGAGTCTGTCTCCAGCCCATTCCCTCTGGGAAGCCTAGAATTGGAAACGCCCTTTGACCCCGCGGGACAAAATCCGGATCTCCAAAGGTAGATCCTCGGATGGCAGAGTTGCTGTCACTGGGACTCTGGAAGGGAGGAACCGTTTCTTCCACAGAGGCTTGCTGGTTCTGTGACTGCCCTGCCCTGGGCTTGCTGGGACCAACGGATTGCTGCTGGCAGTCTCACCCGGAGGCTGGCACTGGATGCAGCTCGGCCTGCCTTAAAAACACAAAGCTGGGCTCTATTTTAAACTGGGGAGGCCTGGATAGACTGGAATTGAAGGGAAGGTTTGGCTGCAAAGGGTAAGGTTTTCCCCTGCTTTTATTTCTTTGCTATGAGCAGAATAGGCATGGCCAGCTTTGGCAAGGTAAGGCCCAGATAGGTTCCCTTCCCGGAGAGACCCCTGGCAAACAAGGCTAGCCCCAGGGGCTGCTAGCAGGCACAGTCCTGCACTTCGAGGAGTGGAGTTGGGGTTAGGGTTATAGAACCCCCTGGGGCCTATTTGCAAGAGGCCAGTGGAGGGTGTGCAAGGAAGGCTAGTTGGGAGAGTGCAAGCTCCAGAGAGCACCCACTGCCGGCCAAGCAACCTTCAAAAGAGGCCAGGAGAGGCTTCTCTTGCCCCTCAGAGACACCCTGGGGGCCACCGTGCCCCCCATTTTACTCAGGTGCTCTCCGCCCCTGGCCAGATGCCCTTCCCTGCAGGGCTCCTTGTATGCAGCCCCAAAAGGAAGTTGCTGGGAGTTGTAATCTGGGCGCCCAACAGCTGCTAGGGGGTGGGGCTTCCCCTCAGCCAGACGGCTGTTGCTGTGTCCTCCAGTCCCTGCCCCACAGTGGCAGGGTAAAGTGGGGTTCCCTTCCCTCAGAGAGAAGGGTGCTGGCCCTTCCCCCGGAGATGCCTGGGGGGGAGAAAGGGAGCACCGGGTGGCTCCCCTGGGCCACGTAATGTCCCCCACAAAAGTGGGTCATGGGGAGGAAGGAGGGTCTGCCTTTGGTCCTCTTGTGGGGGGCGTTTGATGGACGTTGTTCAGGCAGAGCCACCACCTTAAAGATTTTCTAAGGTGCTGATAGGAGGGGGGCTGTGTGCGATAGGGAGACCACCCTGCTAAACATGGACGTCCTCCCTTTTTTGTCCCACGCAGGGCAGAAAGGGCTTTAGGACTGTTTGTAAGAGGGCAGTGGGTGTCTTGTGGACAGGCACAGGGTTCAGCCTCGTTGATCAGTTCCCCAAAGCACTGCAGGAACAGTAACTGGGGCAGCTCAACTTCCAGGCAGGCTACTGTTGAAGCTGGCTTTGGTTTGGGAGACTTGCCCGGAACACCATTTTGGCTTCTTTCCTGGGACGTACCTATCCATCGATTGTGAGGGAGAAGCGGTCGAGAGACCTTCTGCCTCCGACTCTGCCCCAAAGTGCTGAAGGCTGCCCGAGAGTTTTGTGGGGCCTGTGGAAGGAGGCATTTTAAAGTAGCCCAAGCTAGGGGCTGCTCTGAGGGGCAGGGTTGGAGCTGAACCTCTCCCTCGTACAAAACTGGGCCAACATCTTGGCCCCGCTCATCCTGGGGGAGCACCGACAGTACCCTGGCCCTTACACTGTGCTCCTTTGTCCTTAGCAAAGGACGGATGGCACCCATGAAGGAAAGCAATTTCCTCAGAGCTTTCCTTCAGGGTGCATTTGACCGAGGTACTTTTGGGATCTGAATGCCCTTCCTCCTTTGCAGGTCCTGAGTTTTTCTTCTTTTTTCCCCCTATCGGTTCAGGTTTTTGTGTTCCATGGCTGAGCTCAGCCCTGAGCTTTCTAGAAAAAGCTCAGCCCAGTCTGCAGGCAGCAGGGAAAGCTTTCTCACTTCTCCTGCCTTTCCCCGGTGGGCGGGGGGCGGGGGGGGGGCGACAATGACTCCCTGCCTTCCTGGTAGCTTCCTGCAGTTCAAAAAACACTCTTATGAGCTATACCCCCCCTTAAAAGGAAATTTTAAATAAAAATAAATATTTAAAAGTTTTATTTAAGCTCACTGCAAGAAATAGTTTTGTGAGCCAATTCCTGGTGTTGTGCTGCAGAGCAGAAAAGAGAAATTCCATTTCCTCCTTCCCAAACATTTCAGCATGCAGCAGTACATGGGATCCAGTCCAGGTCATGCAGATGGGAGGTGCCCTCCCTTGCTCCATTTCTACATGCAACCCTGTGCCCCTGCCCTGCTGAGGGGCGTGTTGAAAAGCAGAAAGCTGAGAGCAAGCGTTTCTATGAGCCTTTCCTTTGACAAGGTGTTTGGGTTTAAAACAGAGGAGCATTTTTCTCATTGGGCTGGATTGCTAGGGTTTGGGGCAGATACACACCAACACGCAGCAACAACTTTTGCGTTCTAGAGATCTACACTCCAAAGAATTATTGATTGTCAGCCTGCACAGCTCAGTCCGGGTTGTTACAAGCAGAGACTATTGTTGCCACTTATTCACAAAAAAAGTAAAGTAAAAAAATGTTGTTTTTTTTAAATGTTCTCTTTCTTTTGAAAGACACAAACAGAAGTTACAAGTAAAGAATACAATGAACATGTGGCTCAGTGTGAGGTGAGACATTGCCCAGATTTAGAAGGGAAGAATTTAGAGAGAGGGGCTCTGTGAGTTCAGGAGGGATCGGTAACCGCTTTTAAGCATATAGGACAAACAGGTACAGGAACACTCAGAAAACAGTGGGGGGGTGGGTGTGGAGCTGATTTTTGTTGGTATCAGTAAAGTGAGCAAAACTTAAGCCACAATTCTAAATAGAATGAAAGAAAATAATCCAAAATAAAGAAGTAAACTAGAACAAGAAACTCATTGCAGTTATCTCCAAACTCTTCACAGAACACTACAAAGCATTCAAAACCTCCTTTGCCCTCTTTGGCTTTGAAACTTGCCAAGGGACACGGGATGGACTGACTGACTGACTGACTGACCGACCGACCGACCGACCGACCGACTGACTGACTCTTGACGGACATGAGGCTATGGTAGGTCACACGGGCAGCTTCGGGATGGGTGTGTGGTAGTTGATGGGATGGTAGAAGAAGAAAGAGAGAGAGAGTGAGAAAAAAGAAAGAGGGCACAATTGTTTTTCTTCCTCTTACCGTGTCTTTGGATGACCTACGTCTCTTGAAGCTGGAGGCCAGGGTAGAGGTGATGGACCTAAAAGTGGCTTTCTTTTTAGGGTCTGGTTCTGCTCTACCACTTTTTCTATCCTAAAATGAATATGTATATAAGCGATTAGATCTCCATTGGGTGGCTTGGGTCTCTACACCTAGATGAACACAGCCCCATGTCACGATCCTGGATACGTCTCTTGTCTGTCTTCTATGGCCAAGACAATGCCTACCATCTCCTGATGGCTCTCGGTCCCAGACACACACGTGGCCCTGAGACTTGGCTCGGGAATTACGCGAGGGCCGATCGGTCTGAAGGTCTCCTTCGGAACTAAGTTGAGATGTGGTGGAGAGGATCCCCTTAAGAAGGGCATGGGGGGCAGGGCCAGCAGCTGGATTTCTGCTGCATTTTATACACTCCAGAGGCCTTGGCTGCTCCGCTGGCCTCCCCAGGAGAAACACAGACACGGCATCACGGGTCCCTAGGGGAACATCTCACTCCCTGCCCCTTCCTTCCTGTCACAGCTGGTCTAACTAGAGAGAGAGGTGAGACACTTTCACCTACCACTAAATAAAAATGCTCAGGGCCTTTTCTGAAGGTGAATCCTACGGCCACAAGAGAGAGAGAGGACTGCATTGGAAGAGAAGGTCATTGTATGTTAAAAAAAAGTATTCAAAAAATTTCAGTGATGCTTGGCGTAAAACTTGAACTGTTTTTCAACATAAAATAAAATTAAAAAATAAAACAACAAAAAATCTCTTGAAATTAAAACTTAAAGAAGGAAAAGAAAGGGAATAAGCAAAGCATTACAATTCTGAATGATATTTAAGGATGCCAGGAACTCAAAGGAACAGAATGAAGAGGGGAAAAAAAGACAGCTGTTGGGTGGTAGGCAGTCAAACCTGGTCAGCACCTGGGGAGCTTGCTTTTCTTGTGGGACAGGGTGAGTGGGGGAGCCCAGCCGATCCAAATTCTTCCCATTTGTTTTCTCTTTAACCCCTTTGGGAGAGGAAAAGGTGAAACCAGGTGTGGTTCTACCAACCCATGATGGGGTGACCAAAAATGTATCCCACTGGTGCATGGAGCATGCGTGGGGGATACATTTCCTCCTCCTTTCCAGTTATTCTCCATGACTCCGACGCGCATGCACAGAAAAAGAAAAGCTAGCAAGAGGATGGGAGGGGAGGGGAGGGGTTTCATTTTGGGTTTTCTTTTCTTTTCTTTTTTTTTTTTTTTTTTGCCTTCCCATGGCATTGCCAGAAATAGCCATGGCAAAACTGTGATTTCCCCAGGTAGCAAAATAAAACCAAACAAAAAAAGTTATAGATATATTTGCTTTTTGTATTTTTTTTTTCTTGAAGAAAGAAATCTTTCCACTTGCCTACCTTCTAGCAATGTACCAGATACTAGTGGTCTGAGGAATCCTCCTGTGAAAAAGTCTTACATTGTCAAACGGATCTCTTAGCATCGTTCTCTGTTTATTTATCACCCCTGGGGTGGCATGCTTGAGTGACCGCCCCACAGATTCTTTCCCCCCCCCCCCCACGGCCCAGGGCAGGACTTTTTCTAGAAAGTTGGCAAGTGAAAAATGGCAGTGACTAATGTGCTCTTGTTCTGGATTAACCCCTCCTGCATGGCTGTGGGGCGGGGCAGGGCAGGTAAGCGAGGCAGGTAAGGACTCATTGGCTCATTGATGGTTGGGTGGTTG
>JANHFL010000827.1:70406-85463 GCA_032468155.1 Oxyrhabdium leporinum
GCATAGAGGACTGTGGGCTCCTTGGTGCTCTCTGATCCTGGCTGTTTCCTGCAGGTATCCTGACTAGGGTAATGAAAGTTCTGCAAGCAAATGTCCAAGCTCAGAGAGCGCCCAGGACGCCACCGATCAACCCAGCGCTATAAATGTTCTCTTCTGCTGGTAGTGCTTGATCTGGTAGAAATACTGGGATATCTTGGCCTTTGCTTAGCCAGAGGAGAACAGATGCGGCTGACACCCCCTCCCGCCCTTTTCAGAACTTCAGGCCAGCTGCAAGTTAAGCGATCTCTCAAGTCAAGACCTTCGGCTTCCTCTCTTTGGGGAATGCCTGCTTCGTCACCTTTTCCAAGCCAGGTAGGTTAATATCTGCATGCCGGTAGTACCTTGCTAGTTCACTTAGCTGCCACCACATCCTATTTGGAATCTACAAGGATCCACAATGCCTCACCTCCGTGCCAACTGCTTGACATAAACCCCTGTCTGCTCGCAGCACAGGCTCCCTTGCTCTGGAGCCTGTTCTTTCTTTGGGCTAAACCACGTCATTTACCCCGGCCCTCTCTGTAGGCTGAAACTAGTCCTGCAGCAGCTGTTTCTGAACTTGGTTGAATGGTGACAGGGTACAACCTCCAGATGTTGACGCACGGTGGTCGGACATGATGGCAACATAGACTTACCACCCCCTTTTTTGAATGGAAAGAGAAATAAGCAACAGTTATAAATTCAAAGCAAATTGAGAATTACTGCCAAACTTCGACTGTTTTGGCTCAGTTTCACTTAGACTGAGAGGAAGGCTGTATTCTTACCCGTTCTTGTGTGCCAAATTTACCATCACCCACTAGATGAACTTCGTAGGTAAAATTCATTGTCTTTGCAAGCTTGATGAGTAAGTCAATGCAGAAGCCATAGCAACATAACATGACACTGGGGCGCCCTGCGTTGCAATGAGGAAAGAAAGAAACAAGAAGATAAACCCTTCACACTCTGAAGATCCCACTCCGGGTCCCATGTGTACTAGGGAGCCTTCAGGATAGCTACTTCCTGTTTCCCTTTGTGATGCGGCTAAGGAAAAAGTAGGAATAAGGGCAGGAAAACGTTGGGTGGAACTACGCTCCTCGGAGGATATTTGACAGCCATGTAAATATTTTGCTTTAAATATTGTTTAAATATTGATTTAAAGCACTGCAATTACCCTACTCTTAGTTCCAAAGAAAACTGAATTTGCTATCAAATATTATTGGAAGCAAATAAAGAAAATACCTTGGGGGTCCCTCACTATTCAACTTATTAAGTTGCTGGCAGTGAATGTTGCCAATGGAGAGAAAGTGGGAGCCGCAGTCCTTCACCTGGCAGTGCTGGGTCTTTGGGGCGGGGGGGGGGGGAGAGTCAGTTGGGGCTTTAGCTTCCGGGCCGAGGGGTTCACCTGGCAAGGTCTCGTTGGGCCCTGTACAGAGCACCTGCTGCACCAATCCCCCCGTGCTGTTGAGCAGCGGCTTGCACTTTCCATCGGCCAGGGTGGGCTTCACGTAAACAAATGGCTCCTGGTGAATTGTGACTATCTGTGGAAAGAGAGGCCAGAAAGCTTGGTGGCCTCAGAGGAGCCCCTTGCTAAAGTCTGCTCGGGAGAAGACAGGTTCAGCAGGGAATGTGGCGGCCACAATGAGCCCCCCTCCCCATGTCCCCTCCACCGCCCGCTGACTGCCAGGGATACCCTCCGTTTCTCCCTGTTGGGTGACCCCAGCACCCCTAGAACCCGGTTTCAATTCTCTTACTGGAAATGAGGCAAGAGGGATTCCCCCACTGAAGCCGGCTGGGCATTGCCACCAGGCAGAGCCTACCTTTAGTTTTGTAGACATCTCGTAGCCCTGCGGTGTTTCTGTTTCTCCTCCTGGCCAGACGATCTTTCGGTCATTGGGCAGAAACTGTGAAGGTGCAATTCAGGCAGGAGGGTTACAAACTGTTCTGGCAGAGCTGGGCAGAGGCTGCAGCCGCTAATTATGGCCGAGCAGGACGTGTGGGACTGTACGTGTCTATGCTGCGTTTTATACTCTGGAAATTCACAGGAGGCCCACAATTCAGGGCCTTCCTTTCCAGAGCTGAACTGAAGGGATAGGAAGATTCAGGAAGTGGGCTGTACGTACGTGGCTCCCGTTGTAGACTCCGACCTGCACCAGTTTGTTGTTCTGGAGATTCATGACACTATAGTTGGCATATTTTCTGTCCCCATCTTCATTAAACTCCACCCTGCCAGTCACGCCTTCTGCATATTTGGTTTGCATCAGCACCCTAAAAGAAGTCGTTTCATTTAGGCTTTGCGGGCTGCGTGGCCTCAAGGCAGCAGCATTTCAGCCCCCCCCCCCCTCTTCACCTCTTGGGAGGGTCTGGGGGATGTACTCTGGGTGGCCTTGGGCAGATAGGTGAGCGTTTGGAACAGGCCCCATCACTCAGTTGTGTAAAGTCTCAGGAGCTGGGCATCCCTCTCCTCCCAGATTGTTGGCTTGGCCACTGGCCCCGGCCTGAAGAGCAGGGGCAGGAGAACCGCTACCTTTTGAAAAGGGGCCCAGTCTTCCAGATGTTAGTGTTCCCCACACAGCCTCGGGGGGGGTCGGTGATGTTCTCTTTCTCAAACAAGTCGTGCACAGCCTGGGCCACCACAGCAACGGCGTCTCTGATGTGAGCAGATTCGTTCTTCCCGTTCATGAGCTGTAGACCAATCAGTCCTGAAATGGTCAAAGAGAAGAGACTCAGAAGACCCCCTCAGGTGAGCTCCGTTCCGCCAGCCAGGACCTCTGGGGGCACAGAGGGCAGCGATCTTGAGCCATTTGTCCCCAGAATCTGCTTGTCTGAGTAGGACTGCCTTTGGGCTCCCAGGCTCTGAGCCTCGCCTAGCTGCTTGTCCTTACCACATGAAATGATAACCACAAAAAGGGGAAGATGAATTTCTCTATGAAGTCATTCTGTCCACTCTGGGCAGGGCATTGCTCCAGTTTGCCAGATTACTGCTGACCCTCCCCCTCTTGTAAATTCCCTCATCTGGCAACCCAGAACAGAAACATCAGCAGAGCATGCTAGACAGCCAAAAGGAAGGCACTCGGGACCAGAAGCTGTGTGGCTTGAGAGGATGGTCAGGACCAGGATGGTACCTTCTGGCGCATTGCGCAAGGCGTTGCCTGAGATCTCCCTTTCTCCCACCAGCCATACGTAACCCGGACCGGTCATGTTTTCTTTGGCTGCTGCCATATACACGGTGGTGGCATCGTCCTCGCTGGAAGAGAACGGAGATGGCACTGGCAAGGAATCTCTTGCCCTTTCTTAAGCCTCCCTTCCGTGGACACTTCTGCCAAGTGAACCCCTCGTGGAGACCCCGGGGAGAGAGGGAATCTCCTGAAGGCTTCTCCAGTGCAGAAGGCAGGAGTCTGAAGCTGAGGCCGTCTATTTGTCTGGCTTGGGCCCACTTCAAGAGGGAGGCAATAATGGAAGAACTCTGTCACAAACCGACCGAATGGGCAAATTATTGGATGGTCGGTGATCCCAGGGAGGCAGAACATCCGGACCAAATGACACGTAGTTTAGGGAACTTGTCCCTTTCAGGGGGAGAGGGCAGCCAAGATTCCTCAAGATTCCGCTTTCTCTTGGAACATTTCTTGAGTTGGGGAAGGTGGGCGGCTCTCTCTCAAGGACCTTTCTCTTAACTCTTTCTTTGTGCGGAAAGAAACAAAACACAGGTTGGAAACCCAGGAGAATTACCCATGCAGGACCACAGATATTTGGAACCCTAGAAGTTTCTCTAAAGGGGAGCCGTCCAGCTGAACCTTCGGGTTCTTGCCTTCCAGTTCTCCGTTCAGCCAGTACAAAAGTGCCGGATGGGTGAACGTGCCGCGTAACTTATGTCAATAACTGCAAAGTGTTGAATCATATCATTCATTTAGTAATTTATTTATATAATAATCTCTGAGCTAATAGAAAACTTGGGTCCTCCATTTAGAATTTTAGAGTTGGAGCATAATCTCCTACATTTTTAGAATGTAAGCCCATTAAATACAGTGGGGCTTCATTCTGAGTAAAGGTGCAGAGAATCGCAATACATTTATTTGAAATAAGTTTGAACTTTAAACAGTGGGTAACTTTAATTTTGGCTTGAGTAGAAATCCAATCATTGTCTACAGTTGGAAGGGCCCTCGTGGGTCTTCTAGTCCAGCCCCCTTCCCAGGGCAGGAATCCTCAGGCCATCCCAGACCAATGGCTGCCCAACCTCGGTTTGAAATCCTCCAGTGATGGGCCACCCGTGCCTCCAGGTAGCAGACTATCCCTCTGCATGACAGGTTAGGAAATTACTCCTTATTTTGAGTTTGGTTCTCCCTCTGTAAAGTTCCCATCGCTGGTTCCGGCCCTGTCCTCAGGCATCGTGGAGAATGTTCGTACCCTTCTTCTCTGGGACAGCCCTTCACATCTTGGAAGCTTCCTCTAGGCCAACCATACCCCGGTTCCCTTAACTACTCTTCAGAGGGCTTGGCCTCCACCTTGGTTGTTTCGATCAGCATCCCTTCCAGGGGTCCTCCCTGTATGATGATGACCAGCACTGGACAGGATATTCCAGGCATGGTCTGAGCAGCCAAGCGTGGAGGGGGCTACCAGTTCCTGCCATCTCAATACTCTTCCCTGCTGATGCAGTGGCTCTTTGGGCAGTTGCAACCGCTGCTCTCCCCTCTGGCCTGCCTCACAACCACCTGTGCCGACACCTGTGCCATGCCTGGGCATCTGGCCATTCCTTGCCTCAGGGCAGAGAACATCATTGTGTCGGATCAAGACAGAAGTGATATCGGGCAGGGGGCTTCGCTCTGCCCTCAGCCCCATCGATCGATCGTGTGTGGCTGGTGCAGGGGAGAGAGAGGGGAGGGGAAGACCTCCCCACTTCCCACTCTGCAGTTTCCTGAGGCCGGGGGTGGGGGGAGCCCGAAAGGGAACCAAAGGGTTTGCTTGCTGGAAGGGTGACGGCGCTGGTACCGGTGGGACTGCTCCCATTTTATAGCTCCTCGGTTTGGACTCTTAAGCTGTTGTCCTGTCCTGTCTGTGGGCCTGGGGTTTCCCTCGTGACTGTGCCAGGAACCCATCTGACTTTGGCTGGATTCCCATCCGGCGTGTCATTTACCTCGCTTCTTCTACTGCTTCTCGCAGGGCCCCCGGGAATAAGGGGCCGGGACATCGTTGGGCCCGGTGGCTCCAGCTTCTGTGCACGAGGCCTGAGCCCTGAAAGGGTTCAGCCTTGGAAGCCATATTTTGTGGGTGGTTAGGTTGAGGGCTTACCTTGCGGAGAGGATGATCACCCGAGCCTCCAGTTCTTTGGCTTCCAGCAGCAGCGAAGTCACATTTTTTGTTCCTGGCTCAAACTGAAGCACCTTCTCAGCCTGCAATTGGTGTGAGCGAGAGGGGTTAGTGCAAAGGCCTGAGAGCTGGGTCAGAACCATGCTTTCTAGGAAAGAGACTTCCATCCCTCTTTCAAAGCACTGCTAGGCATGGAAAGGAAGGGCAGAGGGAAGTTATTTTTTTCTTTTCTTTTCTCTTTTTTTTCTTTCTTTTCTTTTTCTCTTAGGGTTTTTTCCCCTTTCTTTGATATTAATCGATACTGTTTTCTGTTTAATTTTTAAAAACTTTTGCACTGTGCATGCAGTCACTCAAGACTCAAAGAGAGGCGTGCATTTGTAGAGAAAAGAGGAAAAAAGGCATATGTAAGTATCATAGATACATATTTGTTTATTTGCAATGCAATTGAAAACTCAAACCAGTGTTGTTTTTCAGAAAAACAAAACCAAACAATAAACCAGGGGAACTCAAAATTTTTGAAAATGCACAAGGTTCATCTTGGGAACGTGGGGAATCAAAGTGAAAGTTTCACACCAAGGAACCATTTCTTTTTGGCAGGGGGTGAGGGAGAAGAGGAAAGGAAAGGACAGCAGGAAGGGATCAGTTCAATTTTTCAAGAAAGAAAGAAAAAAAAATACTTGCAAGTTGATTATTGCTTTACATGCATGTCTCCAAAACAAATATTTCCAGGGCTGGCTTGCTACATTTCCATTCTCAGGGTCAAACCAAACTTATCCCAACATAAAATAACGTGCTACCAAAAACATGGAGTTTGCTCGCTTGCTTGGTATATATTTTTTTGATTCTGATTCTGATTTTTAATTAATTTTTCCTTGTGCCTGTGGCCAAGTTCATCATTTTGCTAGTTAGGTTGGTGGGCGGCGTGCATTGTCCATGCAAATATACCTTGGGTCCTCGCTTGCTGTCATAGGATAGTTGTTCGAGGCTGTCATAGTTCCTTTTTTTACTCTGATGAATAATGTGCACAGAAAAAATATGTAGACACAGAAGAATATTATAAACAGTTGAAAAAAATGACGTGTAGTAAAGCAATCCAATATCCAACTCTTTCTCCACTGTTTGTGAAAAGGGAACGCTATAACCCTGGAGCACGCAAAACCCAGGAGAGAGGGAGCCCTCGGGCCCCTCCCCAGCTGAACCTGCCTCCGTCTTGCCTCCCCTCTCGCTTGCTACGTCTTTCTCGCTGTTGAGCATAAGAGCGCACAGCAAGTATTATAAGTTTTCATAATAGGCACGTACAACCTGATCTATTGGCCAACCATGATAATTTGTCCTGGACCCGCATCCTTTTGGAAGCCAGGAAAGCCAGAGGAGAAGATAAGATTCTTTTGGTAGCTGTTCTGGGTAAGCAGCTTTCCAGATGGCTGTGCAGACATCCCATAAGACCTCAGGGGCTAAAAGGAGGCCAGATGCAGGCAGATGCAAGAGAGGGGGATGCACAAAGATGAAATGGGACGTTCCTTCTCATCGCCTTCTCCAGCTTTCAGAGAGAGAGAGAGAGAGAGGGAAGCATGAGAAGAGCTTCAGCGGAATAAACTGAAGGGAGTCCGGGTTTCCCCTCATCAGCTATGCCTGAAACTCCTAAGGCCAAACCGCCCTCCTCCGCAGCTGGTTCCAGGGTTGACAAGGACCACGGCTCTGAAAATGGAGCACCTCCTGAACTATGGTGACTGACCGGTTTACCCGACACCCCCACCCCCCGCTGCATGATTGCTCCAATCCCTCTTTTATGAAAAGTACATTGAAGCCATTAGCATGCCACGCCACGGGTCATAGCCAGGGCTGCTTGTGAGATCTCTGAGCCGAGCCACATCCCCTTAGAGCACAGTCAGCATCCCAGAGCAATCATGAGGGTTACAATCCTATTGGGACTGGCTAGACAGCACTGAACTGAGCCGTCCTTTTGAACAATCCTGGCTAGGACCATGCAGTCAAAGCAGCAAAAAAAGAAGGGATCCCCCAGTCTTTGCAGGTCCCGCTGCTCTGGCCTTCTGCCCTGCCATCTGAGCCTCTGGTAGAAGTTGCAAAGCTCTTTAAAAAGATCCCCTCAGTTCTAATCTGGAAGAGCATTGTCTAAACCTGGGGCAACTATAGGTTTAATTTATAACGGCTTTGGTTTGGCTATATTGCTCTGATAGGGTGTGGAAAGAAAGTTTTAAATAAGACCTTTCCATACAGATGAGAGTCTGTGCGCCATTCCAAGTGAGTTCAAGACCGGGGCTTAGTCTCAACGAACCACCTTTTCTGATCCAAGGCAGAGCCATATTCTGGACCCAGGGAGCCATTGTATCTGTCTTGCTCTTAGTTTGGCCCAAATGAAAAGTTAGCTGTTAGCATGAATGGTGGCGCCCAGTGCTACCCTTCTGAAATTACACTTCTGTGTCTGCAGAGATGAGTAGATGGTTCTATGAATTGCAGTTCTAGGGTATGTTGGAACGGGGGGGAGGGGGAATCAGAGGGGGCACCATACAGGGTATGTTATTGTCACAGCCAAAAGATAGCTTGGACCGCTCATACATAACACATTGCTTCCTCCTTCAGATTCTCCTTAAAATACCAGTAGTAAATACCATGTTTGCTTCAAGCACAGGATAAATGGCTCAGGCAGGTAGAAATTGGCTGGAGGAGGGCAGTTTGTTTAATTCTAGAAGTGTGGGGGAAGGGAAACGGTGGTCCTCATACATGCCTGAGAACCAGAAAGCCCTGTTTGTCTATCATGATGTGGATGCTGACAGCCATAGAGCAGATCGTACAGAAAAGGCTCAGAGGGCAACTGGCTCTGTTGCCGCTGTTCAGAGCTTGGAGAGGGGCTTATCTGGCCTCTGGGTAACTCCGTGAAAGGAGAGAGAGAGAGAGACCTACTCTAGAGTAGCCTCTTTGCCGCAGGCTGCTGCTCTCGCCATCTGACCATTTTATCAGATCGATCATTTTATCAATACTGTCTCCCCAAAAGAGCTGCAGAGACAGATGCAGGGAACGTCTGATAACACCCACATCATTTGCCCAGATGGTCTCAAGGCACTTTTTGCCAGCATTGCCAGATCAAAGAGGATTCAGTGCCCAGGAATCAGACTCATCTATGTAGCTCAGCTTGTAAAGAGAGCCCTGGGTGCCTCTTGACTGGCATGTCCAAACAGGAGGCAATCCTTAGACATTTGCAGGATTTGGGCATTTCTGGGAAAGGGTAGGATCTCATAACTGAGTGTTGTCCGTTTATTAAAGGGAAACCAACCAACATATAGAAAAGCAGCAATTCTTAGCTAGAGTTCTGCCTGCTCTGCTAGTTGTCTGTGTGTGCAGAGAGATTTATTTGATGAGGGGAATCTTTTGATGTGATTCTCCCTCTCCACCTGTGTTTACAGCAATCTCTCTGCTGTCTGCATAGGTCTGTCTAGACCCGAGGGAACCTTCTGCAGAGAGAAAACGGCTGTGGTTTATCTGTATGGTAACTATTAGCTGTGTACTCCGGTGAAGGCCACGAAGCCAGTGCGTGTTAATAACAGCCAGTAGAAAAAGGCTATAGCACTTCTGCACCATAATTTACTGGTTTTTTGAATACGGAAGAAAACTTTTGCCTTATAAGCTATTGTGTCAGCATAAAGGTGACTTTTTTATGCTTTGCAGAGAGGAAGAAGATGCTCATTCTAAGTTTCTCTGAACTTGATTATGGAAGAAGGTGTGTCAATCTTATGATGCAAACTGATTGACAGTATACATTCTTGTAGAAAGGGATCAGAGCTTGAAAGGAATGTAGAAGAGGCTTAGGGAGAATAGGAGAGGCAGAAAAGCATGTCAGGAAGCTGGGAAGTGAAAGTAACTTAAAGCGAAGAATCGTGCTGCTGTCCAAGAACAAGCCTGACACCGAAGTATTCTAGCAGTAGGAATCAGGGAGCCCACCGAAGGGACAAGCCGTGCTAGGACCTGAGATGCTCAGCTAACCATTTTCCCTTTCTTTTCTTTTTTCTTTTTTCTTTTTTCTTTTTTCTTTTCTTTTTTCTTTTTTCTTTTTTCTTTTCTTTTTTTTCTCTTATGTTCTATCTCACGCTCTCTCTCTCTCTCTCTGACCTCAGCTGGCCCACAAGAAGCCAGGAGGCCTTGGGTAGCTTCCTTGTTACTCTGGAGAGCTTTCTCTTATCAGCACGCTCGCCATTGAGAGATGGGGATTTGCAAAGCTCCAGGTTATGTTTCTCCTCATTTCACAGGTGTTGCCGGTTTCGTTTGCATGTTTTTGTTTTCTCTTTTTTCTTTTTTTTTAATGCAGAAGGTTTTCGACCATGGTAAAGCAAGTGAAATGAATAAGAGTACAAAGTTTCGTTAGGTACTACTCAAGAGACACCGTTGATGCTTAAAGCATAATGTTAGTCATGTTAACAATGGGAAGAAAGAAGGTGTTTTACATACATGGCTCTACGTACATACAACAAGCCTGAGACTTTTAAAGGTTCTGCCATATCCACAGAAGTTTAGGCAGCAGAGCGTGGAGGAAACTGACCTTGGATTCCTTCTCTTCCAAGAGGGTCTCCAGCTTCTTTTGGGCAGCTCTCCCTTCGTGGTCATCACTGACAATGAGAATGATATGGTTCCACTTGTAAAAGCGCATCATCTCGAACCAAACGTTGGACTGGTGGGAGTAGGGGGGCACCGTTCGTAGGAAGGACAGGTGAATACTCTGCAAACAAAAGACAGGAGGAAACCAAAAGTCTGAAAGGAAAAGGGCTGCGTTGGTGGGTGGTTGAAAGGTTTTCCACACAAGTGGTCGTCTTTACAGAGAATCCAGAAAACAAACTCTAGGATTTTATTTTGTTCTCCAGGGACAGTTTGTAAGCCTTTTACTTTACCCTGATAAATCTTTCTGTAGCTTAATTGCTTTTGAAAAGATCCTGTTTCCATGTGCTGATCACCAAAGATTTATAGATCGCCCTCGGACGGTAAGCAAGGACTCTTTATTTGTCTTACTTATTCTGAGTTCTAGGAATAGGAAAGTCATCGGCATGTCTAGAAGACAGCAGCCAAGATGACAGAGGGCTGGGAAGGAAAAAACTTACAAGAACAAGTTGGTGGCACTGGTATGTTTATCCTGGAGAAGGGAAGACTACTGGGAGACATGATGGTTGTCCTCAAGTATCTGAAGGAATGTTGTGTAAAAGAGGACTCAGAACTGTTCCAGGGGACGGACAAGAAACAAGGAACTTAAATTACAGGGAACACAAGAAGAGAGATAATATTCTATCTCTTACCATAATATAGGCACACTAGCATTAGCAGTAATAATAAGAGTAGCATTAGCCATGATAATAGTGAGTTTGTTACCTTATCTGAATATATAGACATGCGAGTCGTCAGCCCGAGGACAGGAATCCGATAGAACCCAGCTGTGTAGGACACTGGCGTTGGTGTCAAGTGGTCATTTGGAGCTGGTGGGTGGCTCACTAAGATGGCGTACACCTGTAGGGTACAGCACGCCAACGCTGGGTCACATATAGGACCCCCCCCCCCCCCGCCTCTGCCCCAGAAACACCCGCTGTTTCTAATGCTACTAGTGGGACTGGTGAAATGGACAGTGGCCTCCAGAACGGTGGATAGGGTTGGGCAACTACATCCTTCAAGCATGCCTTTACCTGGCTTCTGTCTGACGTCGTAATTTCTCTGTTACAAAATGAGCAAATATATTTTTCTGTATCGCCCAGACTTTAAGAATGTACTTTCAAAATGCCCCAAAAGCATTATCCATTTGTCAGTTCTTGTTTAAAATGGAGAAAGACATTTTTTAAAGAGAGGGAATGCTTGTGAGACTGCACAGCCATTTGCTGTCCAGTGGAAAAGTCAAAAGCTCGCATTAGAACTAATTATGAGCATTGATAAGCGGAGGACCTCTGTCAGTGCAAGGCTGGTGTGTTTAGAGACGTTCACGTAGCCGATTGAGAGTGCCAGGGACTTGGAGTCTCGGTGGCGCAGTGGTTAGAGGGCTGTGCTGCAGGCCACTGCAATTTGGCAGTTCAAATCTCATCAGGTTCAAGGTTGACTCGGCCTTCTGTCCTTCCAAGGTGGGTAAAATGAGGACCCATATTGTTGGGGGCAATATGCTGACTCTGTAAAACCGCTTAGAGAGGGCTGTGAAGCGGTCTAAAGCGGTACATAAGTCTTAAGTGGTATTGCTATTGTCTTGTCCTCTTGGCTTGAATCAGTTCGGCTTCTGTTTTTTTCCTGCTTATACAGAATATAAGCTTGGGACTTGAGAAGGGTCAGTGTCTCTCAGCTGATACTGATAGTCCTTGACTTACAACAGTTCATCTAGTGGTCATTCAAAGTTACAACGTTACTGAAAAAAGTGACTTATGACCATTTTTTCACACTTAAGACAGTTGCAGCATCCCCACAGTCACGTCGTTTACAGCCAGATACTTGACAACTGGTTCATATTTATGACGGTTGCACTCTCCTGAGGTCTCGTGATCATATTTTGCGGTCTTCTGACAAGCAAAGTCAACCGGGAAGTTGAGGATCACCTGTACTCTTCTTAGTTAGCCACTTATGAAAGTTATGAAATAACTCCCAAATGTCACTTTTGGGCAGGACAGGTTGCATTTCTGAAATATTGTAATTTGCTTTTTATTATGGAATTGCAATTCCATTTGAAGCTTTTTTGCTTGATCATAGAAGTATTTGGGATTTTACAATATTATTTCAAACACTTATTTGGCTAGAAACAGCAGAGTTGTAGCTTATGTTTTATGCAAATCAAGAAAACTGAACTAATTCAGGGACCATGTTAGGGGAACCCAGACAGAATTGGTATTAGCTGTGAAATTCAGTTTCATTAGCCTCCTATTACTAAAACAAATCAGTATTTTATTATCTCCTGGCATGATTTGGGAGATAAGTGTTATCCTTGCAATAAAATTCTGGTAGCTGCTGGTAAAATCAGCTTCACCAACTGGTGCCCACTAGGTGTTCTGGGCAGTAACTCCCGGGGTACGAGATTGGGGCAAGCTGGAGTAGATGCTTCCTAGCCGCCCTCCGTGTGACATGCCTCAACTTTCCTGAGGCTGTTTTGCTTCTGCTGACTTGCATGGCATTTACAGGGTCAAAAGGAGTCCCTGTGGAACAGACAGGCTAGATAATATGATTGATTTAACTGCACATTTAGTATGGAAGTATAATTTCTCTCCAAGGGCTGTTTCAGGTGAAAGAGTCCATTGAGATTCTGAGAAAGAGAGGGGGAGGGGGAGGGGCAGTTGCAAGGGGAGCAGGCAATGCAAGAATGGGGGTGGGGTCTGGCTTTTCTTCTCTTCCACTCTGGGGCAGAATTGGGCTGTTCAAATCCATGGAGCCTGCGTGTAGCCGCTAGCATTTGCCTGGCCATCAAGGGACGGTGCCCTGGATTTGCAATGGGTCAAATTAACAAATGTATGCAGATTTTTTCCTTCTGTGATGTATACCATCCAACTGCCTTGGGGAACTGATTTTGAAAAAATCCCCAGTTAGCATAATACATATATTAGGTTTAGAACCACCCGTGATCATCGAAATGACTATCGACCCAAGTTAAACCACTAGTTTATCCAGTGTCCCTAGGCAGATTGCAGGACTATAGGAAAGCCTTTGATCCGAGTCTTCCCGTGTTGGAGGGAAGGGATGTCATGGAGAGCAACGAGATTGCTCATTTTTCCAGTTCCCTGTAAAAAAGACAAGTGGGCTTACTGCACGAGGCCAAACCAGGTTGCAGGAGTTTGTGTGTGTGTGTGTGTTTCGGTGGTTGAGTGATGCTAAACCCTTCACCAAAGGCAGTGCCTGCTCAGTCATAAGTGATTTGCAGAACATCCCACTTCTTGGCCATGCAAGCATTTCCTGGTGCTGTGTGAAAGACCGAGCATCACCTTCCCTGCCTGCTCCCTTCCTAGCCTTCCTGTCGCCTCCGTCTGCTGCCATGGTCGTCCTTCCTCCCTTCACTCCAGGCCCATCACATCAACTCTTCTGACTGGGTGCCTGTGAGGAACAGAAGAGGGGAGGTCTCCTGCTCCCACTCGCGTTCCCTAGCAACTGGCCTTCACAGGCATCCTGCCCAGAAAAATGGGAAGGAAGGAAAGCAGAGGCAGCTCTGCTGATGGCCTTTTCCTTCGGGAATTTCTCCTCATCTTCTCTTTAGGCCTCTCCAGGTTGAAAGCCAGCTCCACAGGCAAACTTTGCTCTGGTCCTTGTTTAGTCCTGCCTATATACTTCTATAGTTTGTCTCACAGCCTGCCTGATTTGTCCCTTTGCTGCTGTTTAGTTATTCAGTTGTGAGGCGAAGAACTTCCTTTCATCAGAACTGCTCCTTCAAGCCCTTCTAGAGTATCTGGCTTCTCAGATCTTTGGTGGTGGCCTCTGAGTACTCCTGGTCTTTCTGCTTGATATCCTTGAGTGGGATCCTGACTCCACTCAAGTCCCTTCTGGACTCGCTGGGAGGGCATTTCCTGGCTCGCTGATGGGATTTCTTGGTGGTTACAAGTGAGCTCAGGGCCCATGGAAGCAAAGTGGCCCTGAGGTTTGGAAAAAGACGAGATGAAGAGTGGATTCTGGGAGGCTGATTGGGATACCCTGGGATTCAAGGCAGGCAGGCAATTGACTGTCCAGTTAATGTGGATTCTTCTGCTGTTTTCTGGGTGGGGGAGCTTCAAAAATTGCACCCAGTTGTATCCTATTGCCTGCCTCTTCCTTGGCTCTTGAGCAAAAAGGAGAACAAACAGCAAGGGGGGGGAGGACAAGCAAGCTTGTGGGGACAGTTGGCCCAAGGACAGTTGCCTGGATTTAGATGCCCATCTTTCTCTCTAAGAAGAAGGCTTATTGGCATTGAGGGTGCATTTCATGGACCCTTTTTAATCCAGTGTTGAGTTTCTAGACTACATTTTCTAAAAGAGAAAACTGTCCACCTGTAAACCTGCAAGGGGGTATGCGGGTGTGTGCAGGTGTGATTTTGTGGTCTTTCCTCCCCGTTTGTGAGAAAGCTTGTGTTTGTGCCCACAGAAGTCCAGTTGCTTTGGGTTGGGCGTGCACACCAGGGTTCAAGCATGCAGGGAGGCTTTTTGGTTGGGGGGGGAGAGTGCTTGCTGCCGAGTAATGCCACACAGCAACGGGGGCAGGTGGGGGTGGCAGGCAAAGTGCTTCTCCCTTCCCATTCGATGGTTTCCCTGCCATTTCAGCCCCCCTCAGCCTTGCAAGAGCCGCCCCCAGATGCACGCACATTCACATGCCCGTGCCCGCCTTGGCGCATTATGTGAGCCAGATTTCCCCCCAGTTTCCTCCTATTCGCAAGATTTAGGCAGGCAGAAAAGGGGAAAAAGCTTGCTTAGACTCTCCATAGAGTCTGGGAATTTGCTCCATAAAAATAAGATCCTGCTTTACTGTAGCACTGACTGCACCCAAGCAAACCCAAAGACCAAACCGAGTCTCTTTCCGTACGTGCAGTTATCTGCAGTCTGTAAATCTCGGTTCAGGCTGCCCCTGCGTTCTCTCCAGGTCCTCACCTCCGATGCAGCTGAACTTTGAGGCTAAAGGGTAGGGATGTGCGTCTCTGTCGCTGTGCAAGCTCAGGAATTATTGCAACTACAACCAGTACGAAAACATTTGAAAGTCAAAACAACTCCAGAGGCAAATTAGGACTACTTAATTATGAATTAGGGCGTCTACACAGAAGTTCAATAT
>JANHFL010000827.1:87020-99194 GCA_032468155.1 Oxyrhabdium leporinum
GGAGATGGAGGGATCTCCCCATTGTCCCCCTCCCTCCTGTGTCGAGGGGGGAGCAACAGAGAATACATAGTTTGCAGATGAATCGTGGATTACTTGGACCACCCTGGCTGGAGTGGGATGGCTCCAACTCAGCTGCTGAAAGTTTATCTGCAGAAATTAGGGGTGGTGAGGGGATCCCTTCGGTGACTGACAGAAGGCAGGGTCGCCTTATCTAATATCGCCAGCTCCGCTCAACCCGACAAAAGGGTTTGTCCCCGATGGCCACTCCGTGTGCTCCTGTCCTCGTTTGGCTGGACCGGTCGAGAGGGCCTGTGCTGCGCCCTGCTAGAGCTACCAGTGGCAGAGAGTTCCACCGCCGACTCCTTACGGGTTGCAGGTTCGCGCTGGAGGGACAACCGAGGAGGCTGGGCCGGGGAGGAGGCGGTCGAGCAGTCATTCTCTTGCGCCTGGGCTGGGCCGGCCTCGATCCCGGCAGAAGAGGCTGAGACGGGCCGCCCCCGTCCCGCCGTAGCTATAAGAGGCGCGAGGACACGCTGCAGTCGGACTTTTCAGGATGAGGCTGGTCGCGCTCCTAGTGGCCATTGTAGCTGCCGCCGCCGCCGCCGCCTTCCTGCTGCCGCCGCCGCCCCTCGTCTTGCTGCTGCTGCTGCCTCTCTTGCTGCTGGTGGCCGCGGCCGGCGGCATCGTGGCGTGGCTGGCGCTGCGGCCCAAGCGACTGATTCGCTCGCTGGACCAGGTGGGCTACCTGACTGAGCCCGGCTGGACCCGCGTGGAGAGCGTCGGCCGGACGCGCAAGAACCGGCGTGCCGGCCAGCTGCCGCCCTCCTATCCCAATGGCTGGTTCCGGCTCTTGGGCTCAGCCGAGCTGGCCCGAGGGGAGGTGCGCAATGTGGCTGCGCTGGGTGAGTGGCTCTCCGCTCCGACGGCGCTCCACGAAGAGCGGAAGAGGGAGGTGGGCACGCGAGGTCCGGAATGCGGTGGAACAAGCGCTCCTCCAGTGTGTCAAGTGTCAGGGAAAAAACCCTTTCCCGCTCTCAGCGGGAAAGGAAGTCAGTGGGGTATCAGAGCAGATGCAGAGCTCCCGATTGTCCGGCTCGTGTAGCTCCGAGGATTGGGGAGTTGCACCCCTAATGGGAAGACTGATCCGCCCCCCTCCCGCCCGCGCTCTGCTCCGTCTTCCTGCCTTGGTTCAACCTGGCTTTTTAAACAAGAGGGGCCGGTAGGTTTCTAGCGGAGAGTCCCTTTGGTGTGGGAGTGAAGGTGCTGGTCTAGAGACCAGGAGCTGGCAAGGATTCGACATGGGACGGACTGGCCTCTGGGCGCTCTCAGCCCAACTTGTCTCACAGAGTTGGGGCTTTTTTTTGGGGGCGGGGGGTAGGATAGAAGGCAGGGAGATTCAGTATATATGCCACTTAATAATACTCTTGGGAAAGAGCCAATAGGTGAATAAAAATGTCAACTGATTCACTGTGCAACAAGCCAAAATAATAATAAATTGGGCATAGCGAGACCTCTTACTTTTTCCTTCCTGCTACCAGTGTCCTGCGGGCTTGGAGAAATAAATCTGATTTTATCCTTGAGCTGTATTTTTCAGCTTCTAGGTGGCGGCTGTTGGACTCAGAATGCAGGACTCCGTGGGCATCAATGCTTAGCTGGTTGATGGTGTGCCACTGAATGAGTGCCAACACACAGCGACCTAGATGGAGTTTCTTGTTGTCCCCATCCTGGTTCTTCATCACCGTTTTAACTGAGGGCATCCACCTAGTGGGGACAGAATGTGCCTATTTGGGGTTTGCTCAGTACAAGGGATTGTGGCAGAAGAGCTTCGATTTACACAAGATGGCATGCTTTCCCAAGGTCTAGTTAACAGTAACCACATTTTGCTTGCATTCATTCATTTAAGAAAGATCTTTTATCTAAGATCAAACTCTGTGTAACTCCTTATCAGCATGTTCTGTACATGTCCTAACTAAACTTGGCTTGTGTGAACTGAGGCTGTGCCCTTGGGTATAAAACCTTTTTAACGGCCCTCCCTTTTGGGTTTGTTTGATGCAGGCAGTTCAGTTATTTCAAATATTTCATCAAGGTGGCCACACCGCCCCAGAGGACAGGCAGTCCTCGACTCAGAACAGTTCATTTAGGGACTGTTCAAAGTTACAACGGCACTGAAAAAAGTGACTTATGACCGTTTTTCACAGTTATGACCTCTGAAGCATCCCCTTGGTCGTGTGATAAAAAATCAGATGTTTGGCAACAGGTTCATGCTTATGCAGTGCCCCAGGGCCATGTGATCACCTTTTGCGACCTGACAAGCAAAGTCACTGGGGAAGTGAGATTCACTTAACAACCATGTTACTAACTTACCAACTGCATTGATTCACATAACAACTGTAACAAGGTCATAAAATGGGGCAAAACTCACAACAAATGTCTCGCTTAACGACATAAATTTTGGGCTCAATTGTGGTCGCAAATCCAGGACTACCTATAGTTATGTGAGCTAAGAAGAATTCCACACACCTCCAAATATATTTCCAAGGCTGAGGATATAGCATGCAATAGATGAGGGAAGATTAAGCCAGTTTAAACGTTTAATCACCCACTAATACCTCTTTAACTTGCTTTAACTTGCCCTTCAAAGAAGGGAAGAGTCTCTTTTATCTGGGGCATGTTCCTTGATGTGCTTGTTCATAAAATACCTGCTCAATGCCATCCCTCTTGGCACCGGGATAGACACTGAGATATGGTAATATTTTAATTTACTTCCTTTAATAAGAAAAGCTATTTAGTTGTTTGTTTATATCATGCCTTTGTAAATAATTCAAGGCGGCAAACTTACCTAATACTCCTCCCTCCCTCAACAACAACCCCTTGAGACGGGCTGGCTGAGACAGAGTGATGGGCTCATGGGCAGCCAGCTGCCTTCCATGGCTAAGGCCAGACCAGAACTCACTGTCTCTTGGTTTCCAGCCCTTGACCAAAGTAGTCCTCCCTCCCCATGACACAACGCAAGCACATTTTGAAGTGTATTCAAAACGATTCCATTCCTGCGCCACGATGAATATCTCTGAAATAGCTCAAATTTCCTGGTTTTCTCTCTTACCACAATAAACACATCCAGAAATCTGTTATGTTTTCTGATCCATCGCTTTCTGTGCTATCAAATGTACTGCACAAACTGATTTGTCTAGGCGGAAACCAATATTGTTCTCCTGCTAGTATTACTAAAGATGCTTTGGGACTCAGATTAGGCCAATTGGTAGAGTTCGTGTGATGTTGGAAATTAATCAGCCATGTTTGCCAATGATACTTAGAAGTTTTGATCCTTCACTCCCTCTGGTTGGTAAAAAAAAAGAAGAGCCGAGGCGAGGGGGCCGACAGGTTCTTAGCATGATTTTGTTACTTTTGCCCTTTTTTTGGTCATGTACAACTCAATCTGGTGAATACACGAGTACTTCTTCCCTCTCCTGTGTTGCCTACAAGAACAGCCCCCGTGAGCTGAGTTGGGCCAAGAGAGAGTGGCTGGCCCAAAGTCACCCAGCCGGCTCTGTTGCCTAAGGCAGGCCTCACAGTGGTTTCTCGGCCAGCACCTTCACCAAGACACCAAATTGGAGTAGCGACATCTTGTGTCTCTTTCTCTAATTCTTTCTCCCATGGAGCAGAGCAAGAAAAACAGGTTGGAGGTGGAGAAGAGCAAAGGGCCTCTCCACTTACTCGTTGTGGCATTTTGGCTGCAATTGGCCCCTAGAGCAGTACCTGATTCCTTAGGTAGGACAACTTGGGCTAAATGTCCTGGAACTGCCGTCCTCTTCCCACTTTGTATCGAGTTGCCAGGCTCACAGACTGCCTCGCTCGCTTGCTTGCTCTGGCTGAAGACTCTGATAATCTTGCTCATTGTCAAGAGCACAGCAATTCCCCAAGCAGATGTTGTCAGGGTACCAGTAATGGTATTTTCAGATGTGTGGACCCACTGCCAGAATTTCTCAGCCCTCAGAGGCTGTTGGGACTCAATTCACACATCTAGAGGGCAACAGTTAGAGAAGAATTGTTCTGTGTGATACACCTTGCAGTGTCAACTCCTGTTTGGGGGCATCACCAACCTTTAGTGCAGTAATTAGGACTACCGGATCTTCTTCTGATAAGGGAGTCATGCTGTCTTTTTTCATCTCCGTGAAGGAGTTGGGAGGTCTGTTCATGTTCCTAAACAAGTGTGAAAGGTCCATTTCTGGCCATGCAAGACTCAATTTCACACTCTGCAGTTGAAACTGGCCCTGGGACAAGTGAAGAGAAGGTTCCTCTCTTCCTCCAGTCCCCCTTGAGACTCTGGAGAGCCGCTGCTGGCTGTCTAAAGTGGCCTTTCTTGCACCAGCAGCAAATGCCTTTCCAATCTGCCTGTCAGCTTCTCAGAGGAAACAGCCTCCCACCCATGGACTGCCATACCCAGGCGCCTCCTGTGAATTTTGTAAAGGATGTGCAGGCCCATCTCAGTGGTTAGTAAAACAGGTGTGATCCTGACTCGCCTTGTGGAATAGACGCTGCGTTCTTCCTAGCAAAGAAAGAAAAGCTTACTTTTATCATTCTCTTCATACGCCCAGGGGAACAGTTCGCTGTGTTCCGAGATCTGGAGGGGAAAGTGTATGTTCTGGACGCTTACTGCCCACACCTCGGGGCCAACCTCGCAATCGGTGGCCGTGTGGTGGGCAACTGCATCGAGTGTCCCTTCCATGGCTGGATGTTCTCTGGGAAGGACGGGAGCTGCACCAAGATCCCATATGCCAAAAAAGGTGACAGACAGGGTGGCCTTTTCTGTTTGGGCTAAGGGAAAGCCCCAGGAAGTTTAGGCCCGACTGGACGTGACTGGCTTAGTGGCCGTGGTGTTGCAACCAAGGGTGTCCCTGAGCATCACAGAGGGCCTTTGTCTGCTGGGGGGAGGGGGGAGGCATGGGGGCAGGCTTCTCATTTTGACTCTCCAGGGGAGACGTTGTCTCAGTCATCAGGTGAGCCCTGCCTAGCAACAGGGGAACCAGAATGGATTTTGTTTCTCTAAATTCCTTCCTAGAAATGTAGCTTGCGACAGACCTCCAAATTTCTGGCACAATTTTATTTGGCTGATTATTTTTAAAGCATTAATAAATTGCTAAACCGTTTTGGTCCTGTTCTCAGTGTGGTCGCTGGGTCAAATAAATGAACTCTCGGCTTGACACTAGTTTGTATCCATCCATAATGGGACATCTGACACTCCTGGGATGGCAAGTCCACAAACAGGCCCTCCTTTTTTGTCTTTTTACCTTCTGGTGCTCCATATCTTCCAGTGCCTGAATTTGCAACTACCAAGGTCTGGCCATCGTGTGAAATGAATGACATGATCATAGTGTGGTATCACTGTGATGGCATGAGCCCAGCATGGCAAGTGCCCGAGCAGGAAGGGGCGTCGTCGCCCAACTGGGTCTTCCGGGCTGGAATGGAGCACTTTGTCAGCACGCACATCGAGGTACTTTGGACTGCTGAGGGAAGGCCAGCGGTGGCGCCTTTTCTAAGTGAACCTGGGCACGGGGGATGTAGGATAGAGCAGAATGGGAGAAGTGGCGGAATGCAGAGAGGCGGTTCTGGGGCTTGAAAATGAGACGGACTTCCGCCTTTGATGGCCTCACACAGCAACTGGCTGGAAAGAGCAGCGGGGTGCCAATGGGCCTCGCCACTTGGTTCTGGGCCAGGAACACCCATTGCTTTGCAGTCGGAGTGCTTCTCTTGATCCTTGGGGAAAAGCGGGCTTCTGCTTTGTCTCTGGCCAAGCAGGACCCAGGTGAATGTTTCTTTTTTTCCCCACCCCGGGCAGGAAATTCCAGAGAACGCTGCCGATGTAGCCCACCTTTCCTTTCTCCATAGTCCCTCGGTCATGAGTGGGAATGACCTGCGCTTCACAGACAACCACCGCTGGGCATTTTTCAGGCACACCTGGGAGGTAAGGCAGCAAGCAACTGGTTCCAAATCCTGATGGTCCGGTTCCTGTTGTGAAAGTCACGGAGGCTGCACTGCAACTGAAACATGAATGCAGGGGAGGAGTGGGTAAAGCTGCGTAGGTTCGTGTTTGGAAGGCCAACATCAAACACGTGCAAAAAGCCTCCACTTCTAAGCGAAGGGTAGGCCCAGAGACCCCCTTCCCTGCCCTACTGGAAGAGATCCTGTACTGCCTTCAGTTGTGGATAGCGGCAGATCAGCCCCCACCTCCCACCCCGGACCGCTTGCAACCCCTACGGGGAGGGAAAGTTTATCTTGGTCCCTTTCCAGCTCCAAAGTGCCCCTTTCCTCCCATTCCAAACGTGGGCAGTGCTGGAAAGGAAGAAGCGGGGGCGCCCGTTGGGGCTGTTTGTAAGCAGGGCTGGCGGAAGCTTTGGTGCCAAAGCAGCAGGAGCGTTTCCATTCAGTGCACTGCTCGTTTCCCAGGCAGCGTGGCAGCCCGAACCGGAGCCCAATGGACACTGTTCAGTCATGCTTCTGACCCACCACGTGCTGCTCTTTGGAAAGCCCATCGCCTTCCTGGATCTGCATGTTACGGCCAGGCAGGTACGAGATCATCTCCTCCTAGGGAGAGGGCGGTGTTTGTCCCAAGCCAAGGACTACATCGATTACTGTGATGCTGAATTGGTTGCCTCTCCCAAAGAAAGTGAGAAAGGCAAGCCGTACGTAATAATCAATCTTGATTTGTTGGGTTTTTTGCTTAATCCCTATCTGGTTTGAATTCAGTTTGAAGGAAAAAATGGACTCTTAACTGGATGGTTTGTCTTCTCTGCTCAGGTCGGTCCTGGGTTGGTAACCATGGCCCTGAGTCATGCTTTCCTGGGCAACGGGCTGATCATTCAGACCGTCACCCCTCTAGAGCCGCTTCTGCAGCACGTGGTCCACCAGATATACTACCCGCGCAACATACCGTCCTTCATAGCCAAGCTGATACTATGGGCCGAGGGGGTCCAGGTGAGAGGAGCTGCAGTGATGGTCCTCGGGGCAAACTCAGTCCGTGTGACCTCCTGACCCGTCAGGGTTGCTGAGTGAGGGACAGAGGGGGGGGGGGCAGTTACAAGGTCTAGGTAACTGCATCCCAGAAATTCGTAGAAATGTAGATCGAATCGTTTACAGAACATGGGGGAGGGGCCCAAGTTGCTGCAGATTACCTTGTAACACTGAGGCACTGCTTGTTTATTAATTATAAAATAGGTGAAACGGGTTAGAAGAGCAACAGCGAATTTACAGCCTCTGCGGTGACTTATTGAAGCCACCCTCTCCTTGCCTGGGTGTTAAACAAAAACACAGCGGATATCTTACATTTTCTGGATTTTCTTATATTGTTCCATGTATTTTAGGCCATGGGTTTTGTTCTTCTGCTGCTTCCTGATCATTTTTCCCCCTGCTTTTCCTCCTGAACCAGTTTGAGCGGGACGTGATGATCTGGAATAACAAGAGGTTCCTCGCCATGCCGCTGCTGGTGAAGGAAGATGCCGCCATCCTGAGGCACCGGCGCTGGTTCTCCCAGTTCTACAGCCAGAACGGCCAGAAACTCAATGCCCAGAAGGGACAGCTGGATTGGTGATGACCCCACTAGTCTTAGGGACCCCCAATACTACTACTCCCACTTGCAGAGTCCATAAACTCTTGCGTGTGGGAGGGAGGGGAGCCAAGGAGGTTCCTGGGCCAGAGGAGGGATGGATGTGCATTGGCTCATGTAATACTCTGGAATCAGAAGCGACGGCCTGTGGAAGCATTTGGAATGGGCCCCCCCTCCCCCCCCCAAAAAAAAGAAAGACCCCAGCAGCTGCTTTTGCTGGTTCTCAAGATGGCAATGGGCTCTTTTTTACTTTTTTTCCTCTTGACAATATTGCAAATATAAATTGTACCTCAGGCCTTGCTTTTTAGCCTCAAATGCCTTTTCTAGCTTAAGGATATTTTGCTCCACAAATGGAGTGGAGACTAGACATACAACCCCAGCAGGAAGGACAGACTAGAAAGAGATTTGCTGATGGGAGAAAACATCCAGAAGTCAGCAAACCAAGATTTTTTTAACTAACTTGTCCTTTTTGTTGCACGAATGGAACGGGAGCAAACCGGAACAAGTTTTCTTTCACTGCCCATTTTGTTGTAGAACGAAATAGGCAGAAATAAAATGCTCAGAAATAAAATTCCTCCTGCTCAGCAGAGCATAAATCAGTCAAGAGTGAAAGCAGTTTTTCAAATATGACTTTTAATTAAACCCCAATCAATTAAGTACTGGAAAAAAAACCACATTGAGGAGGTGGAGAAAGTCTGACTCTTTTTAATCCTGGAAAGATAAGCAGAGCCCCTTTCAAGCAGTATTTGCATGCCCAGAAAGAAGCCCAAAGGAGCAGTGGAGATGTCACCGCACGTAAGAGAGAAAGGCAAGGAGGAGTTTCCCTGAGGCGCCCCCAGAACCAGCTGAGCCATTTTCAGCACAAAAGGAGACGGTTGTGTTTCCTTCCATTGGCTTTCTCCCCTCACTGCCCCCCCCCCACTCAGCTCTCCCCTTCTTCCTCTTCATTTCGCTGCTGCTCTTCCTCCTCCTCCTCCTCCTCCTCCTCCTCATTTTGCTGCTGCTCTTCCTCCTCCTCTTCCTCCATCCTCTCTCCCTCCTCATTTTCTTCTTCCGGATTCTTGTCAGGGTCTTCAGCGTCTTCCTTCTTTTCTCTGTCTTTTTTCTTGAGCTCGGACACTCCCCTTTTTCCCTTCTGCTCATTCCTGTAAGCTAGAAGACCAACACCAAGACACACAGTGTTAAACAAATTGCCGAAGCAGGAGACTGACGGGTGCTGTACCTGCTGTTCAGCATGCTACTGAGCCAGAGTGATGCACAGCATGTGATCTGATGCATGAGAGACGTTCTTAGAGCTGCCAGGATGAGGTGGCAAACTTTCAAACAGGATAATTGGGGCAGGAAAAATTTCATCTGGTTCTTTCGATACCAAGTTGTATTTGGTATATTGATATCTTTCCTAATTTTGTTTCGTTTGAAAGTATTTTTAAACAAAAAATGCCAAGTGTGCTTAGAACTTTGCACTGGCCTTTGGCAAACAAGTAAAGTTTTAGTTTAAGAGAAGTACTTGAGGGGAAGGGAGGAGAGTCAGATGGAGAGTGCAGAAGGCTGAAGCGGGGCACAGATCAAAAGGCAACCAGGAGCACTTGCCTTCTAAGGATTCCTTTAGAGGTCCTAGGAATCGCTGGAATTCCATCTCTTCCATGGCAGAAATAACATCTCCAGCATTCAGTGTCTTTCTCTTCCCCTTCCTTGCAAAGTTATTGGCGCTAATTTAAAAAGATAAAAGCAAATAAACATTATACATGAAAGTTTTCCACTTTTGGTAAACTAGCGGGAAGGGAAATCAGACAAGCCGAGCTTGGCAGTTCCCAAGCTTTCAGCCCAAGCTATAACTATCCACTTCGATGATAGTCTGTGCACACAATAATGATCAACATCCATTTTTAATGAAGAAATGATCCTTTTAAAAACCAGCACATTCCTCTCTTACTGCACAACAGACACGCGCGGAGCCCCAAAGGGAAGCCCGTGCGGCCGGCCAGCTACTCACCACGAGGTGGCATAAAGCACGAAGACGCTGGCCGCTCGGGAGATGGCACTCCGCGCTTCCTTCGAGACGTTCACGCCATCGGGGAGCTGCGGGGCGGGAAGTGGGCCGGCTGAAAGGCCCGCCCGTCTCCGGCACTGCCAGAAACGGAGCCCGCCAGGGGAGGCGCTTCGGCCCAGCCCGCATCCCACCCGCCGCCCAGGCAGAGGCAACCCTGCCGCCCTGGCGGGCGACTGGCAGCCGGTCCCGCTCGCTCACCGCCTCCTTGATGATCCGCGTGATGACCGCGTTGGGCAGGTTCAGGTCCTCCGGCCGCTCAGCCATCCTGCCGGCCTGGAGGGAGGGGGGGCGGCCGGTGAAAGACAAGCCTCTGCCCCGTTTCACCCCGTAGCGCCGCTGCCCTGGCTGCGCCCGCCCTGCCCCAAGGCCACCTCCGCCCGGGACGAGATCGCGGGGCCCGCCGGGCGCTCGCCTGAACCCGAAGGCCGCCCCGGCATCGCATCGCCCCGCCCCCGCCCCGCCGCTCACCGCTCACCGCCGGGGAGCTCGAAAGACGCGCGGAGCCAAACCAGTGGCCGGCGCCCCCTCACCCAGCATGCACCGCGCCCGGCCGATATGCCCCAAGGTAAGCCTTCCGGTGGGAGGGAGGAGCCATTTGCGGGACTGTCTTGCCTTGCGCCGCCCTCATAATGGCACCTAGGTAGGAAAGGAAGCGGACGAGCGAGGCGCCATTTGCGGGGCCATCGAAGCACTCGGCGTCGCTCTCCCCGCCCACATCCGGTGCTCGCCTTCCGGCGCAGTGCACCCTGGGAAATAAGGCCAGCTTGTCGTTGCCTGGCGATGTCGCCTAGTTTACCTCGGGCAGGTGGGGTAGCGAAGTGCCGCTTCTCTGCTCCCGGGCGTCGCGGAAAGGGGCCCCTCGCCTGTCCGAGGCGGGCTTCTGGGCGGAGGGTCGGCGCGGAGGGCTGGCCGGGGCCTCACGCCGGGAGAAGGGCCGCTTTGACGAGGTCGGAAGGTGTCCGGACGTGGCCTGATTCAGGAGAAACCACGGAGCGGGCTAGGCGTTTCCCCCAGGCCTCGAACTCCTTATTTTCTTCGGTCGGTCCCGACCTCGGAGGCGGCCCGGGCACGTCCCTGTGGGTTTCTTGGCCAGGTTTTTCGCAATTGGTTGCCATTGCCGCCTTCCTGAGGCTGAAAAAGAGTGACTGGCCCAACATCCTCAGGTTGGCTTTGCCCCGAGGCGAAAGAATAAGTCAGTCCTCCCGGTTTGTAGTCTGAAGCTTTCACCACGACTGGTGCTCCACTGGGACCATAGGCATAACAATAATAATTGTGATAATTATAATTTATTAAGGATGCTTCTTCCAAGAAGCTAAAGTGGAGGGGGTTTTACACCCGCAGACGTGTGCTTAGACAACGTGCAATAATTTAGGTCAGGGTCTAAGAAGCTATCGCCTCTCTTGGTATCCCAGTGCTGCCCTTCCCATCACAGGTGAAAAAGGCACCCGCCGCAAGGGTCATCCAAGAGGTCCCATCATAATAACCCCTCCTTTTTTGCTGCCTTGCAGAAAGAGATGCCCGCTGAGCATCCCCAAAGCACAAAATGAACTTTGTGAGGAGTCGGCATCAACACTGGATTATATTCAGAAGGGAAGAGCAACTGTGTTGGTTTTCGGAAGGATGGGGGAGTTTCTGAACACCAGTCTTGTAATCCGCCACTTTGGAGCAGTTGTTTCACTTTGTTTTGTTCTTCCTTGCATCATGTTGCAGAAAGTTGCTGACAGCAATGGGGACAATCAATATCGGTGGTCAATGGGATGAAACCATTTGCAATATGATCGCTTGTCAGCATCCACCCTGCTGGGAGTCTATGCGGAGAATTGAAAGTGGGCATCCTCACATTTTGCTGAAGAACGTAGTCGTACCTGGAAGAGATTCCCTAGCATCTGAAGGTAAGAAGCGCTCTGTTGAAATAAGATGCCAGGCCACCAAAGCTGACTGGTAGGCAGTTGTTTCCATTCCTGGCCATGGAATAAGAAAGAGCTATATGAAAGGGGGACTGAAGCAAGCAAAAATGTACGTGTGGGTGATGTTCCCGGCATTTTTTCCACAGGTCCGGCATTTCGTTTTAGGCAAATTTGTTGCACTTGAGGTTTGGGGGAAAATAATCCTAACATAAACCAAACGTATGTTGCAACACATACTTCATCATGTGACCAATCTGCTCGGAATTTGCTGATGAGCTGTGGAGCCATTGTTATTCTCTTAAATCTATCTCTGGCCATAGTAGCGAACTAGGTTTCATAGCTGGTGCTAACTAAAAACCATTCCAAAAAGGCTTAATTTAAGCAAGCAGGTTGTTAACAGATATTAATTTTCATTGGCCAGTGGTCAATCTGTATTTCAAACATTTTGGGGAGGGTTTTTTTAAAGATGGATACTCATAAGAGAAAGTGTGTTCCTAACATCATCTTTTGATATAGTTATATCAAACTATAGTTATATAGTTGAAGACCTTTCGCCGGGAGCTGAAGACCCTACTCTTCCGACAAGCCTTTCCTGACTGAGGGGTTTTTAAAGGGTT
>JANHFL010000827.1:108869-122387 GCA_032468155.1 Oxyrhabdium leporinum
AAAACGGGGGGGGGGGGGGAGATAATGAATAAAAATGTTAAGTTATTCAAATACTGAAATTGTTACATTTTTTAATTTTCATTGTTATGATTCAGTTTTAACCAGTTTTTAAAAGTGTGTAACTTTGTTTCAGATTACAATCCCACGTGGGAAGAATGGGTTCGGTTTCACCATCTGCTGTGACTCCCCTGTTAGGGTCCAAGCTGTGGATTCTGGTAAGGATGGGTCAGGATTCCTCTGCCGAGGGGGCTTTTCCTGACTTCCTTCTGCTTTAATTCCCATTAGTTACTGGCCTTACAAGATGGCCATCCAGACAACACATAGATCTGAAACCTGGGGTGCGGGTGGGGGTGCATCCACCTTACCCCGAGACCCGGGAGAAGAGCCAGGTTTTCAGGACTTCCTGAATGCCATTAAGGTGAAAATCATCCGGTTCTCAGGGGTGACCTCATTTTAGAGGGGTGGGGGCACTATGGCAGAATGGATACTTCCTGGATCTTGATCAACCATCCTATTTGGGGACCTGGAGCATGACTATTCTGTCAGATGGTCCTGGCCCCACGAAAACCAGGAGAGAGGGATCACCCCGCAAATAACTGGGCCCATGCCACGCCTGTAACTTATATCAGTGTTTTCGCTTGGGAAAGACTAGATTAGGCGCAAAGGCATTGGTGTGTGTGTGTCTATATCTGTATGTGTGTCAGTGTCAAACCTTGCCCTCTTCTGTTTCCATAAGGAGTCCAGGCCGGCTTGAGCCCTCCTCCTGACTTGGGCAGTTGTTCTCCAGCACCTGCCAAGTGGAAGGATACGATGGGTGCCTGCTTCTTTTTCCCCCATCTTTTAATCCTGGGAGGAGCCATTAGCTCCCTCTCCTTTCCTTTCAGGTGGCCCAGCAGAGAAGGCTGGCTTGCAGCAACTGGATACGGTGCTTCGGCTCAATCAGCAGCCTGTCGAAGACTGGAAATGCGTAGAATTGGCCCATGAGATTCGGTGACTATGAATTGTGTGTGGAAAGGGATGGCGGTGTGTGTGTGTGTGTGTGTGAAGGGCCCGAGTCATGCCGTGGGGTTAAGGTCAGCCTCTGGTTTGTTTTGTACTGCTGTCCATGCAACCTTCCCCTGCTGACTGCCTTCAGGGAGTCACTTCAGGAAAGAGCGTAACTCAGCCAATCAGTGACCACCTTGCCTTCGCTTCTAGGAACTGTCCCCAGGAAATCCTCCTCCTTGTTTGGCGCATTGTGCCGCAGGTCAAACCCAGCCTGCAAGGGGTCACCCGTCGCCCCTCTTGCAAATCCGTGTATGATTTGCAGTCTCCATCCACCCGGCGGGAGAAGAGCAGCACCGGGCGATTGCTGCCCCCCGAGCATCGGCAGAGCTGTCACGTGCTGTATGATGGGAACCATGAGTTTGCGCTCAACGGCTGGGAGCGATACACTGAGCTTGGCAAGGCTCCCCAGCAGCACACCACGCCTCCGCCTTCCCGACCTCCTTCCTCCAGTGGTACAGACAAGAACTACATCATCCTTGCCCCACTTAATCCAGGGGGCCAGGTATGGCCATTTGGAAAACGGGAGATTGATAGCCAGCTGGGCATTTTTCTAGGCGTGGTAGACGCATTTCTCTCACCCTTTGGCACCTATGGAAAAGAGAGAGAGAGAGTTGGGGTTCAGCTGACTCTGAAGAGCTATGTTTATCCTTTGAACTGCCTGGCAGGTATCAAAATGAAAACCCTCTCCTTCTAATGAAAAGTTCAGCAATGAGGAAAACTATTTCTGCAAAGTTCAGACTGAACATTCTCCAGTGAGATAGCAGGCAGAAAACTAGAGGTGGGGGCAAAAATCCAACTCAGTCATCTCCCTGACCGGCTAGGCATAGAAGGCAATCATTCTGTGTCATAAAAGTCAAGGACAGCAGAGGGGTTGAATTGGCTGTGTGCTTGTGTCTTCCAGCTTCTGAGGCGAGTCTGCCAGGAGACCAAAGCCCCCGGAGGTGAGTGGCTTTCCATGTTCCCGCTTGGTCCTTCGTGGACGAGCTAGAGGGTGCAAGAAAGGGCCTGGGGGAGCTGTCAAAGTTTGCTCTGGTGTCTTTGTCATAGCGGGTGTAGGATAGGAAATGGGGTTTTTGCACTGAACACATGAAGCTCGCACAGTAATTGCACCTGGTTTGTTTCTGTATGTTTTTAACCTGTCTTTCTTTTACAGCACTGAGAGTAGCATGCGTGGCTGTCTTTCCCCATTTTGTTCTGCTGACCCTCTCGTGAGGCAGTCTAGGATGAGAGCAGGGGGGTATTTCATGAACTAGACTGCTCCCAGGCAGGCTGAGCATACCTGGGATTATCAGGAAGGAGCCGCCCTGGAGAGGCAGGGCAGCAAGAGGGCATCTGAGACCAAGGCTGGCGCAGATTAAGACTGAAGTTTGGATTTGCCCCTTGTAGTTTACGCTGACTGTGGCTTTTGAGTCCCAGCAGCAGCAAGGAGGAAGAGTCTGGTAGATGGCTCCTACGCACCGCTCTGCGTTGTTGCACAAACCTTGGTGGGAAAGTGCCTTTGAACCTTGAGCTGTTCTGGCCAAGGGAGCCTCTGGAGCAGACCCAGCAGTGGGCAAGTAAGCTCTTCCTGACAGCTTCATGGAACTGGAGCCTCCTTATCTCTTTTCCCCAGCCATGTTTTCACCTTAGGACAGAAATGCCCAGCTGCCTGCTCCAGTTCCAAGGGCAAAAGCTCGTCTGCTCCCCTGGCACATTCCAGTGCCTTGACTTGAGTTTTCTCTGCGTTCGTGAGACTCCCTGAACTCAGCTTTGATCTCAGCTACCACCTCAGCAGGTTGATTGAAGGGAAGGAGGTAGAAACATTCAGCATTATTCTAGAAGATCTGGACCACAGTCTGTCTCATCTGAGGTGCACAGAGTGAACCGGCACAGTCTTTCTTCTGTTCCTAGTACGTGGAGATATCAGAAGTGGCCACTGATTTTTGGCAGGCCAAACAGGCTGTCTCTTGTGGTCCCGTGTCCTGCCCGTAGCTGCCCATGTCTTATAGTGGGTTGGTCTATAGGCTCAGTCTCTTGCTCCCACTGGAAGGAGCAAAGGGACCAAAGCGGCAATATTTGCCCTCTCCTTCTGTCAAGGTGAGCATGAAAACAGGGAGCAGTGGCAAGAGTGCCAGCTGTGCCACGTGGCTCTGTGGCTTCCCTGGGACGAGAATGTCTGTGCAGGGAATTCACCTAAGCAGGCCTGACTCAACTTTTCCATTAGGCATCATTTCCTCTGCCATAGACTCTTGGAAAAACCTTGTAGAGGGATAAATAAATCAATGCCTCCTTGATAATTGTGTGCTATAAAATATTCCACAGTCTGTTTTGCGAATTTTCTCGCTGCTTTCTAATGCAGCACTAATGGAGTAAGCAATTCAAGGGTCCCCTTGCTTCTTTATCCTGGAAGCTTTGGTGCTCCTTGGAAACCTTTGCCTCTAGCAGGGCCTACTGAAAACAGATCCATGGCCAACAGACCCGCGTCTGAGGAATGTTGTATGAGTACAGTTTTGCCCCTCCTTCTTGAGGAATTACAATGAGCCGAGGGCTGTCCTGATCCATCATTTCTACTCAGTGTTTTATGTTTCTTACTATCCAACCTGAAGAAGGAAGCTGATGACTCTGTGATGCCTAGGGCCACACTGAACTGATATGGGCTGGACCTTCAGATGTCTTGCATTGCATAAAATGCCACCTAGGGTCTGCAGAACCTGTAATTCTGGCTGCATTCGGGTGTCCTAACGAGACTGGCAGTCTTGGGAACAGAATTCCTCCCCCTTTTTTGTTCCTAACTCCCAGGCAATGTATGCAAAGGAGAATCTCGTGGCAAGAAATCCCGGCTCATGAAGACGGTGCAGACCATCAAGAGCCAAGGAAGCAGCCCCCGGAGCTGCCCTCTCATGGGATCCCACATCCCACCCTCCAGTTATGGCACCTATGTAACACTGGCTCCCAAAGTGCTGGTCTTCCCCATCTTTGTGCAGGTGAGTCTCAGAAGGTTCCATACTGGGAAGTTACTTTTCTCTCAGCTGTGCATTTCTTTCTGGCCCAGCTGTCCTCACTTTTCATCGGTCTCCTGTCACCCTCATAGATGTCGGAGTCAGAGTCGGGGTCCCCTACAAAATATGCTTGCCTGACGACTGCTAGGATTGTAGTACTTCGTGTCTCTGGAAAGACAGGGCACAAAGCATTACCAGGGCAGAGCAAGGCGAGAAGTCACGGCCTACGCAGCCAAGCCTTTTCTTTCCCCTAATGGCCTTCCCCTAATCGCCTGCAAGGCTCTGGAAGCAGGATTCTTGCTGATTTTTAACTTGCCTTCATTCTCCAGTGAGAACCGTCACTTTGTTGTCAAGTAGCCTGTACGCGCTGTTGTTCATGCAGCAAAAAAAGCAGTGACTAGACCTGTCCTTGGTGCACCCTCCAGCATCTGGTGTTCAGTGGCATGCAGACTCTGGGTGTGCCATGTAATTACCACGGTTAATGCCAGTTGATTGGGCCTCTGCCAAAGCAGCAGAGTTTGCATATGGGAGTAGAAACAGCCAGGGAGGCCAGGTGAGAGTTAAGGCCTGAACAGCAACACCGTGGCAGAAGGTAGCTGGGAAAATTTGATACGCAGGGCAACCGGTATTGCTTCTGTGAATGGGTGCTGCTCCTGCGGAGAAGCCCTGCCTCTTTCAGAAACCTTTGGGAAGAGGTTGGACTCTCTTCCATGCCATGACAGTCCTGGTCAGCTCACTCCCAGCGTAGCTCTCCCAGGCAGCTTCCTCCTCCAGCTAGGCACGGAGGGTGGCCTTGGGGGAGCTACAGCACAGAGCAGGAAGACTGCGTTGGGGTCTCTGGGCAGATGGAGTCCCTCTGTCCCAGACAGAGATGCTCAGATGGGCATGGGAGCTCTGTGCCTCCCTTCTCCTGCCGCCTTGCCAATGTTTTCTACTCAGCCGCACACCAGGATGGTTTCAACCGCTCCTTGCACTCAATGTGTGCTGAAGATTTTGTTGAAGAGCAAAACGATGACCATCACGTCTCCCAAAAGTGAATTTTTGTCTAGTTATTGTGTGACCTGCCGGCTCTCCCACTTGTTTTGGACTCTGGATGTTCCATTGGTTATCGGGCTTGTAGCAGAAAGAAATTGACGGAGTTTTCTCTTCATCAGAGTCTCTGAGTTGTGTGTCTGTATGTGTTTCTCTTACTCCACTAGCCTCTGGACCTTTGCAGCCCAGCTCGGACGCTGGTTTTATCAGAAGAGCTGCTTCTTCATGAGACTCGAAACAAACCAACTGAGGTGAGCATCTAGGTGCATCCCAGGAAATGGTAGTATTTATTAATACTGACTCTCTGGCGAGGAAGAAGAATCCAAGAGGAGCTGTCTGAAGTGCCATAATCTCAGAGGGCACAAGGTGTTTAGGATTGTTAGGGGGTATCTTGTGATATATTCACAATTGATACTCACAATATTTTTATTTAGAGTCACAAATGTTGAGATGAGGGGAGGCATAGAAATCTTTTCATTTAGCCAAATAATTTATTTAATTTACAGATAAACATGTATTTAAATAAATACAGAAACGTAGGACTTTCCATTCTGGTTTACCCCCGGGCTTCTCTTGACAAGCAGACTCCCCAGAAGCCTTTCTTGGCCATAGAGACTAGTAGGTTGCCCTCACCTTCACCCTCAAGAGGCCTGGTTTCAGGGCAGACCTGCTGTTAGGTGGCACTGCCCCATTGGTCATCCTGCTCCTCTGCTGTGCAGGCCTGGCCTTTCTTTGGAAGTGCTGCTGCTGCTGCTGCTTTCTCAAGTGGCCTGGTTGGGACAGTCGCCTTCTAGAGCTGCTCTACAGACTCGGGCTCCTTCTTTTCCTTCCAAAACCCTGCAGGCTCACCGTGAAATATTAGTGTGGTTAATATTCACACTCATATTTCCGTAGACCTTGCAGTTTTAATACCTTTACTTTTGAACTCTCGTGCATTGCTGCGCCCGTGGATGAGTTCTGCTACCAGCTGATGGATGAGATTACTTGTTTTGAACGGGCAGTTTACCTTTTGAGTGGCTAATCAGTGTGCTGAGACGCTGTTTGTGTTACCTCATTGCTGTGGCGAGGGGTGCACTGACTCACTTGGGGCTCGCTTCCCAGTGGACATGCACTAGAGAACCTTGCAGTGTCTCTCGATCTGAAGCCAGCTCTTTTGTTTTAAGCCACGTTTGATCTTTGGAGGCATGAATTAATCTGGTCAGCAGCTCACTTTGCTGCCGACCCATAGATTCTCGTGTGGCTTTTTCTTGGGGAGAAGATCCAAGCAGGCTCCCTGTCTCCACCAACAAATGGGATCAGTGCCAGAAGAGGCTGGAGTGCAACAGATTTTAGCTCATAAACTCAATCCTGAAGCCTGGGATGCGGGAACTTGTTCAGGGAGATCCTGCCACAGGTACTCTTTGGCCCGCTGAAGTAAACAATGTGACTTTATGGTCTGGAATGGCAAAACTCCTGTCTTTTCTCCTCGTTTTTAAGAGCCAGCCTTTCGCTTCTAAGAACGGCTTGGCTTTTTTTCCTTGGCTAGTATTTCTGAAACAAAAATGGTCATTCTTTTGCTGCTACTGTAATTCCTGAATTTGGCTGGAATGTGTCTGCGAGGTTGTAATGCCTGATGGTCTTAGAGTGATTTCATTGTATTGTATGTTGTAGGGAAGGTGCTTCCAGAATTTTACTCAGAATTGTGATAACATCGTACTTTTTTTTCACTAAAAGGGAAGGGGCAGCTGGCTGTGCACTGTGTGGCGCTCTGCCAGAAATGTCCATTCCCCAAACCTTATACTAGTTTCGGCCACATCCTGTCTAGACTTAGTTTTTCTTCCCACGGTGATAATCTTTGAAATTCTGGGAAGTTTTGGGAGCTGTGTTGCAAGAGGACTTCTAGGCCCATAAGCTCCGAAATGAGATGCCGAGGGGGGACTCCAGAAGCCCTCTGCAGGGGGAGACCAGTCCCACTCAGGGCAAAGAGCAAAAGAGATTGGAAATTATGGCTGGTACACTAAACCAAATGTAATCAATTGCTGAGACAGGTATTAGTTTGCTTCACCGTTTGGCACTTGGTCCCTGGGAGACTCTTTCTTTTTCTTTCTGCCTTGTCCAGGTGACCCTCTTCGTTTATTCAGACTTATTGCTCTTCACCCAGGAAGAGGAGCCTGGGCGATGTAATGTCTTTCGCAACCCGCTTTACCTGAAGGATGTGCGGTTGCAAGAGGGTGAGTCCAGAACACGTGTGAAAGAATGACTCCTCCACGAAGCCCGTCCTTAGGCCTCCCGGGGAGGATGCGGGGATGGTCTGCATTTATGGACTGCAACATACCTTCCCTCCCGTTGTCCCAGACCAGGCCTTCCCTTCTCATATTGTTTCAGTACTCCCGAACCCTCAAGGTGGGAAGCCGGGACTGCATCAAAGGCCAGGTGACGCTGACTTGTCCTTTTTGGAAGGAGAGTCATTTAAGTGGCCATGGCAGATTCTCTGGTGATGGTTCTCAGAGGTCGCTTACCTGTTGGTGAGGAGATCGCATGAGGGAGGGGAATCTCACAGGATTCACTGTGGCTCCTCCTTGGACCTCACTTTTCTAAACCAGATGCATAAAGTGCTTAAGGGCCCAGGTGCTCCCTGGCAGCCAGAATTCCCTGCTTTCCTTTCCCTGAAGATGGCCATACTCAACAATAATTTTGGCATCATGTATTGATTCATGTTGTCACAAGAACTGACAGCTGTGGTCACCAAAAGTCTCTACTTGGCCTGTGGGATTAATGAGTCCCAGCAGCACCAGGTCAAGAGAAGTGGGATAAGAGACCTTCTTTGTTTTAAGACCACCTGGCTAGATTAGGCATTGCTGTCAAGTATTTTGTATGTTTTATGTCCATCTGATCCATAGAGGAGTGTTTCCTAGGTGTGTCTCCAGCAGAGAATGCTGGGCTGGATAGCTCAGCGGACTCACCAGTTGGCTAGGGCAGCTTCCAGGGCTCCTGTTTTGAGCTTCTTAAGTTTAGAAATGCTGTGTTTTCCAACTTTCCCTTTTCCATGGAAAGAACTACAGCATGCTGAGCACTTGGCCAAAGAAATATTTTTTCATTTGTCAAGTCAGAGAAGCTTAAATGACCCCTTTAATCTACTTTTCTTGCAGATTCCTCTGAAGATCTGAAATTCTGCATTCTTTATTTGGCAGAGGTGAGCGTTACCTGCAAATTAGCTTCCAGCTACAATGACTGCATCCATCAGCCTCTTTCTGTAGCTGGCAGAAGAAATAGGAGTAGAAACTACTCGACCCAGAGGGTCACAGAGAGGCGCCAGACTGAATTCTACCTAGAAGAAAGCCTCAAAAAATATTGCAACCTCGAGAACTAGTAGTGAAAAAGGAAGAGAGTTTTGGGGGCCTTTGTCCTTGTGTTGTTTGTAGTTAGTGTCAGTGATGCCATAAGCTTCTTTCCTGTAAGACGTCATCTTAGGGCTCTGAATATGAATAACGTGGTTCAAGTAAAGTGGGGGGGAAGGCAGTTGCATTCTTAGGTTTAGCCCAAATCATCATGTTTCAAGCCCTGATTCAAGAACACACAACTCACAACTCGTTACCGCTTCCCCTCTACCAGACCAGATGATCAGAGGCAAACTGCAGACCAGGCTTATCCTAGCAGTCGTTCCGGTATATCTCCAGGATTGGAGGCGAATGAACTTTGTGGGCCCGCACGGCTGGTGGGCGAAATGGTTGTCTTAAGCTGAGGTTTAAGCCACCATTTTATTCCTTCCAAACCTTCACCCTCTCCAACACTGAGCTGATTGTCTCAGTTTTGGAGCCTGTTGAGGGACCAAATAGGAATCTTGAGCCTACTGGGGTGTTTGGATAAAATGTGTCACTGTCCCAGTTAAATGGAACAAAAAACAGGTTTATGATACCAGGAGGACTTGGAGGAAGTGAAGCCAGTGGCTTGGTCTTTCTTTAGAAAGTGGTAGAATGAAGCTTTCTTTAAATCTCTGACCTACTCATCTTAGTTCCAGGGCCAGCCCTTTTCTTACAAGCTGCATGTCGATATTCGACCTTTTGCATGGTGTGTGTGTTTGTGTGTGTGTGTGTGAGAGAGAGAGAGAGAGAGAGAGAGAGAGAGAGAGAGAGAGAGAGAGAGAGAGAGAGAGAGAGAGAAAGCACCACTTACAAAGCATTTTGTCCACTTTGCCAGCAGGCAATCTGCAGAGTTTTGCTCTTGGCCAGCCTAATTGAATCGATGCAAGCCGTTAATTCCATTATCCAAGGCGGGGGGCGGGGGGGCACTCTGGGCAGGGTTTTGGATTGGCTGTGATGGAGAGTGCGTGGGAAGCTCCTCATCAGCCTCTCAGGGACAGACTGCATCAAATGCTGTATTATCTGCATTTATAGCTTTGTCAGGTTTATGTATAGCCTCTATAAATCTGAACCAATTTCTTTAAATCATCCCTTTCAATTGCTCCAAGCTAAGAAGGTGCCGATGCTGCAGGCAACTAATAAGACACGTGGGCACCTGAGGGTGTGCAGTGCCTGTTTTTCCAATTGGAATCCTTTGCGAGGGGAGCTGTGCCCCTTGCTCAGTGCTGCCCTCCATGGCTTCCACCACAGATACAGGAGAGGGGATCTACATTGTCGACTCTGCCGCCGCTTCCCACGGCAGAATAAGGAGGACACTGACTCTGCAAAGGATAGGCAAACCAGCAGACTTGAGTAAAAGCCCCCTGGGAAGAAGTTGTATATGCAGCTAGTTTTGTGGCAAAGGGCTGCTGATCAGCTGGTATCCCAGGTGGGCAGCCAAACCAGAGACAAAAGCTGCCACTGAGGAAGGTGGGTCTTGCTCTCCTAGACTCTCTGTGTCCCTGTGTGATAGGAGCTGGAGTGTGTGCTCAGCCTGCAGGCCCACTCCCACGAGCAGAAGACCAGGGTGTGCTGGTGTCTGATTGATAACATCTTGGAGCAGCAGCCAAGAACAACTCCGACAGCCCCTCCGGCGGAAAGCAAGGTAAGGGCAGCAAGAGGAAGGGCTGGCGGGAAAAGGCCCATGACTGAGTGCAGTCAGCGCAGGGGGTTATCGCTCAGCGGGGCGGGGGCAAGGCTAGTTAGGGAGGGCCCTCCTCAGTGCATGAACCATATGATCCATTATGGACCCTGGCATGTGATGGAGGATGAGACCCAAGAGGAGCCGTGCTCTGGTCCAGGCCAAGTCCGAATCGGCAGCCTCCTTCCTCCCTGAGGGGCATCCGTGGGGCCTATCGGCTGGCTTTGGCCCTTGTGCTACTGTATTCTTGGCAGAGGCTTCTTCACCGGGGCTGCCTCACTGCCTTCGTGGCAAGTTCCAGATGCTGTCACAGCCACCAGCCAGGCAGGGACTCGCCTTATTCGGAATGTTCAGCACAAGAGAGTAGAAACGACAAGGCCTCCTCACCGACTCCCCCTTGGCCTGCTGGGCTTTCGGTACACACACACACAGGGAGCCTTGCCGCACAAGAGAGGTAGCGCTTCTGGCTTGCTTTCCTGCTGCAGCCTTGGGGGATCGGGCCCTTGCCTGGCCTCTGAGGTCCTCCCTGAGCTTGTCTGTCCAGCGGGGGTGGGGGTGGAGAGGAGCTGAAGTACATCTGGGGCTCTGGGCAATATACAGGGTTTCTTTCCTTGTGCCTGGCTGATGCTGAAGGCTCCCCTTTGTTCCCAGGAAGGGTGGGAGCCAGCAGTGCCTGCCTCTGTCCAGCTGATGTCAATCCTGCCCCTGGCGTTTTAGGAGAATAATCAGAATTGGCTGCTTTTTGGCAGAGTTCCTGGCTGCACTTAATCCAGTGATGATCTGACTTAGGGAGGCCAATAAAATCCTCGGCAGGTATTGCTTTCTCACAGGCGCCTGCACAAAAGGGCAGGCAGAGCTGTTGAGCAGCAGCAGAGCCACCTCTCTGGGGGACAGCCCCTATTTGGGGGAGCCCTCCACTCTGCCTGGACCCCCTCCTAGGCAGGTCGCTGCCTTCTAGGCAGCGGCGGTCTCCTCCTACTCACCTTGGATGAGACTAATCTCAGGAGCAACTCAGGAAGCCCCCCCCCTCTCAGGGCTAGGCTCGGGGTGCCCCCTTCTTCCCTTGCCAGCCCTTTGGGGAAGGCCTTGGCAACTGCAGGGCACATGCTTCAAGGCCCATGAATTGGAAGGGGCTCCAGAACATATCTTGCAGAGGTAGGAGATAAACTTCCAGACTCCTTAGATGCTTCACGTTGTGTTGATGTTGTACTGTGATTAGGGATTGCTTCTGTTTCTTACAGGTTTGTCCTATGCCTCCCTACCCCGCCATTCTGAAGAAATAGAACAGTGTTGCAGATAACCCATCCCTACTAAGGTTAAAGTGGGGGGGGGGGGAGAAGCTCTGTGTTTTGTACTTAGTTTGGGCAAGAATATTTAGTGGTGGTGAGAAGAGAACAAGGCGTGTGGTGGTCCTCTCTGAAGTTATACTTTGTGGAACGAGTGATCTCACAAGGCTGAGGACAGGGGGCTTAGCCCTCATGCCATTACACTAAATGAGCAGGGTGGGTTTTCATGTGCTTCATCCTTCCTTTGGCATGAATCTTCTTCTGGCACCAAAATAAATGAGAAGCAACTATTTCAGCTCGCTTGATCTACGTGCTAAGAAAGATAATTTCTCTGTGCAGACAATGATTGAAAGCAGAGGGAGCAGGACTGGTGACCGAAAAGCATCTCAGGAAAGTGGTGGGGAGTAGGTGGCAAAGTGGCTGGAGGAGGAGGAGGAGGAGGAGGAGCATGGCTTAAGGGGGGGGGGGGTTGTAGGAACATAAAAAGATTCTCTGGAAACTGTTCCACCAGTAGGCTACCTGGGGCAGGCAAGTTCAACCCTGGCCCCCTCTCTCCCTCCCCCACACACATGAAGGTGAGCTTCGACAGCTGAGGCAGAGATGGGGCTTGTGTTGTCCTTGTGTAACCTCCGGAGGAGACAGGAATACGCCCATCCACACGCCAAACGCCCCCCTTCCTCATGACCTTAAGCGTTCTAAGGCCCAACCCAAGCAAGAGAACTCAGCTTTACCTGGCTTAGGTCGGTAGGGCCACTTCTTGCCCCCCTAAAAATTTGAAATCGATCCAGTTGCTCACCCCATTAAGCATCGCAAGTTCACTTCTCTATTTGCTAGAAATGCTGAAGACGCTCTGTGTAGTGGCTCTGCTGGACCAGAGTTAAGCCTTCTGGCCTTAAAACGCCTGGATGGGAGTCCTTTTTAGCCAAACCGAGAGTTCCAGAGCATATTTACACATTTACCACCAGCATTAGTCATTGGTTGTCCATTGCTACATTTCTGGGGATATTGGAAGCAGAAATTTGGACTCTTAGATAGGTCAGATTTTATTCTTTTTCTTCATCTCTCCCTTAAGTTCTTCTCTGGTTGGAGAGCAAGCGGATTTTGACTCCGTGTGGGAAGAATATGAAGTGTTTAAAATCTATCTCCTGTGGTATCTGCCTCCTCCAAAGGCCACCCCTATGAGTCAGCTCAGCTCAGTGGAAAAATGGAATATGTTGTGTGTGATCTGTCTCCATTCCTAGGGGGAGTCCCCAGGTCCCTTCCATGATGTGGCACAAGGGCTGCTTGAGCCACAGGGTGTTTACACCCCTCTCCTATGTCTCCTGCCCCCCCCCCCCGCCCACCAAGGACTATCTCTTGTAATTTGCTCCCCCTGAGCAAAGGAGACAGGTTGGAACCTGACCAGCTCTGTTTGTTTCCTGAGCTAAAGCCTTTTATTTACATCCGGACCTCAGTTGTCCAATTAAGCATTTCAGCTAGTGTGGGAGACAGAGCCAAGACAGGGAATATGCCAGCAGCAGACTGTCAGATCAGGGGTGGGTAAATATCGGCAGTAGATCTCAATTAGCTTTGGGGCCCTGACAGTCAAACAGCTCATTTGGACAAGGACTGCGAGTCAAGTGGCTTGTAGAGAAATCAGTGGGGCCGCTCTCAGATTTGGGGCTCAGGTATGGCATTACCTGCAAACCACTCACCCAGAAATAGCAGCCAGAAGCACCTACAATCCGTAAGTTCTTGCACGCTCGTCACTCACCAGCCTGAGGTTGCAGAAGCCAAGCATCGCAGCATCTGTGCTAGGAATTTAAGACCAGCCCCTGACTCTTGGGGAGCTGCCATACCCTATCCCAGGTTCTTTGCCGGTCCCTTGGTTTCTTATGGGGCAATTGATCAGAAAGAAGAGGGGGAAGCTTCTTCCTGATGGGCTTTTGATAGTGATTTTCAGAATATAATTTGGAAGTGGGAGGGTGTTTCACACAAAATTTAGGAGCAAATACTATAACAGAATTATTGCTTGTGGTCAGAACAGTTGCTAGTGACCTCAATTTGAGCAGCCCCCTATATGGAAAGTGTATATATGCTGGCCTGTATGCTAGTTAATGTTAGTGCTCTGTGCCACATTTCTTTGGTTCCAAAATACAGAAGGGGGGGGGAGTTTT
>JANHFL010000827.1:122487-134237 GCA_032468155.1 Oxyrhabdium leporinum
TTTGGTTCCAAAATACAGACGGGGGGGGGAGTTTTATGCAAGGACTGGGATGGGAGGTGAGCGCCTCTGAAGAAGCAGCCTTTGTGGTCTCAACCACATGCCTCTTATTGGGAGGAAACGCTCGGGGAAAGGCCATCCCCAGGTGCTTAAGCGTCTGTGGTGGTTCAAAGACATCAGTCTCTGCTTGACCTTTCCAGGATCAGTTGAGACACTGGCAACTTTTTATCCCATTTCCAGCCATACAGCGGGCTCATTTCCCTTTCCCGTTGTTTCCCTCAGATGCTTGAGCCAGAAGCTGCGAAATCCGGGGCAGTGCCCCCTGTGGGGCAGTATGACAGCAGCCGCCTTGCCTATCCTGCGAGAGGCAACTCCGTAGAGGAGCTGACAGGGGAAGCTGTGGCAGAGGTCCAGGGCATCGTGATGGAACAGGGGAAGCAGCCCCACCAACTCAAGGGGAAGGAACAGGAAGCGCCCTGCAGCGGCCCCACTGCCTTGGCAATCCCAAAGTTGCAGGTGGATGATGCCTTTAATCAAGACCTGGCCTGCCTCAGCAGCCTCAAGCTCAGCGGTCCAGAGGAATTGGCTGAGGAAGAGGAAGAGGAGGACAGTGGTGAGGCCTATCTGGCCAGGGAGGACAGAAAACGCTGCAGCTTGTTTGAAACGTCAGTGTGTCAGCCAGCCTGCAGCCTAAGTGTGCACAACTCTCTGCGGCGTCGGACTCACAGTGAAGGCAGCCTGCTTCAGGAGCCCCGAGCGGGCCACTGCTTCACCTCCGACACCAGCCTGAATTACACCGAGATGCAAGGATCCACCCCTGGCTGGACGCTGCCATCTCCACAGAGCCTCAAGAAACAGCTTGTGAAGAATGGGGGCTCCATCCACCAACTCACTCTACTCTTTGTTGGGAATCGGAAGGTAGGCAAGCCTCCGGGTGTGTCTGGGTGTAATAATGAGGGTGGCTGGGATGGGGGGCACTTGAGAGTGCTTTTGGAGCAGTTGTGCCAGAAAGTCAGAGAAAGTTCAGGGTAGGAATGATCTTGAATGCGGATTGCATGCCACGGTCTCTGCTGGCTCTGCCGGGGCCCCGCACCACGCATGCGGTTGCTTCTGGCCTCCTGGTTTCCTTTTGGGGATCCAGGTCTCAGAGGGGAAGGCCTTTTGACTCAGCCGACTTTCTCGGCATATCAGAAATGTCAGTTTTCAAGTTTATTTAGAGAGCTAGTTTGAAAAATACATTTCTAGTCTTTTAAGTGGCAATGCCAGATTTACTGGCCCTTCTCAGAAGGAGGTCCTTTTCCATAGGACACTCAGTCTTTTTTGCTTGCTTCTATTGGGCCTCACAAGTGAAAGGTACAGAATTTTAGATCCACTATGTTATTATGCTTCATGCGTATTTTCCAGATAATACAAATATAGCAGCTCTTGGCTAAAGATCAAGCCAAGTACTCTGTCCAGGATGTCAAGCACCAAATAGGTCCTTGCAGGGCGGGGATGGCAGCAATTCATCTCTGTGCGTTATGCAGTGGGTACATCTGCTGAAACTCAGCCTTGGCAGAACCCTCAGTCCCCAGCTTCTCTGTATTTAACTCAATTAACGACAGGAAGCTTCAGGAAATGGCCAAGGCCTGGAACTCAGATGAGCCTCTGACATCACCCAGGGAAATTCTGCTTCCCCTCTAAAAAGGTTCGGGAAGGGACCTCCAGGGAAGGCAGGAGGCTTGGCAGGAGCTTGGAGTACAGGGAGCAAAATGTAGAGGAGCTTGGAAGGTTTGTCTGATAATTCACTTCCTGTTCCTAGAGAACTTGTTAGCGGAGAGGCAGGACAGAGTTCCCTCCCTCCCTCCCTTCCTCTGAGACATCTCCGCTACATTTTTTTTCTGGGCTCTTAAAACATTTCAATGTATCAATTTAATTATAACATTTTATCTCATTTCTGTTTTAAAAAGCACACAAATGTTAAAAATGATTCTGGTATATAAGATGTTTCCCGAATGTTGCATTGTCAACTGAAGACACTTTTTTTTGTTGTTCACATATTTACAGCACAAACGGCCCTGGGAACCTGTTTGATGCGGGGTTATTTTTTGCCTTGTGAAGGGCACCCTGGGAAGAGAAGCAGACATCTGCAAGCCCCACTTGCTGGGCTGGGGAGCAGAGTCAGGTCTGGTTAGCAGCAGGGCTGTGGGACAGGCTCAGAAACAGCAGGACAGTCCTCGAAGCAGCACCCACGGTGGCATCTTACAGAAAGCAAGCTCCGTGGCCACCTCTAGCCAATCTTGGTCGGCCTGATCGGCCCTTGACTGGAACTTCTGGGAAAACCCAGGAACAGCCGGGGGATGCTGTTGGGCTGGCCAGCCTGCTCCAGGGGCATCTGAGAGGCTGACCGCTGAGCACTTTGACCTGCAAGATAAACGGGCAGCTTCCGTTTTCAACCTGCTAACCATGTCCTTGCTAACAGCCGCCCGGTCAGTTACTTGTTGGGTGCTGTGAAAATAAGGATAGGGGAGCAGCAGGACCTGAAGACTGTGTGATTCAGCAAGTATGTGGGAGCCCTGGAGGAAAGGATGGTCCCTTTGCAAAACTCCCGGTCTGCGTGGCTGCTGGCTTTCCTCCTCCTCAGGAGGGAGGGAGGCCTTCCTTTGTGCCCATCATCCTCATCCCTGTTTGCACACGCAATGTGTGCTGGCTGCCCCCTAGGGGATGTGCCCAAGGCAACTGGACATTCCAGACAGATATAGGAAAGAATGATTGCTGGGCCTTTCATTTCTCCAGTACAGTTTGCTCTGAAATGCCCAGAGATGCTTGCTTGGCTTCTGGAGGGGGATTCAGCACTGTGTGTGGCTGCTCCCTGCCAAGGCAGAAGAGAATTGGCTGCCTTCTCCAAAGCAGGTCCCTCAAGCTTGAACTCTAGTACCTGGGGAGAGGTGGAGAGGCAGGGACAGAGAGGAAGAGCACTTCCAGTGGGGAATTTGGGGCCTTTCCCATTACTTATCATATGCCAGACAGGGCTCTGGCATTAAGTTGTGGGCCTTTTCCTTAACTGGATTCATCAGAGGCTCCATACTGAAGAAGAAAGGAAACCGCCCGATGCCTGTTATGAATTATGGAGGAGGTCCCTCTTCACAAAAACGCCAGTCCTGCTAGGTTACATTCAGCAGGGAAGTAGAGTGAAAGTTCAGGGCCGGCCAGCCCCCTTCCCCAGAGCGGAGGCCCACTTCCAGCCCTCTTCCTGTTATACACCATTAGGTGGGTTGTGAGCAGAATGATCCCACGTGCCAAGCAGAGCAGTCTGCCTTCTATAGTGGCTGCCTGCTGCTGGAAAAGGCCAGCCCTGGCCACTTCCTGCTTGGGAGCAGAGAACCCCTCTCAACAATGAGAGGAAACGCGCTCGAGCCCATCTGGCACACCCAAAAGGCCCAGGAATGTCCTTGCCAGGCAGAGAGAGAGCTGGGCCTGATAAGACCCGGAAGCCTCACCTAGCAGCGAAGGAAGCTTCCGAGAGCTGGGCTGGTGGCGCTTGACCAAGACTTGGTTTCCCACGGTTTGCCCCGGTTCCGGGTGGCGAGGGAGGCCCAGCAAGGAAGTTCCTCTGCATGGACTTCAATCTGGCAGATAAGCCCTGCTCTTGAAAGGATTATAAGGATGGTTGGCTGGCTTGTCTTGCAGTGTTTGGAAGTGCCTGCCCCGATCCCTTCAGATTCCTGGCAGTGAACAGCAAGGAAGAATAAGCCGAAGGGAGCAGTAGCAAACTGATTGAAAATGGTTAACTCCTTCATGCTTCCCTCAGTTGAATTTACCTGGTTTCTATTTCCCTGTCCCTCTTCCCATTGCGGTGATGGTGGCGACAGCAGCAGCAGCTGCTGGATCCTGAAGGAGTTCGTGACTCAGGAGCATCCCACAAGATGAACAAGACAATGTAAGTGTGATTGTGCTTTGGTCAAGCTGTGGGTCCTTTTCCTTAAATAGCCTGAGTGGATGGAAGCGTCTCTCTTCACCATCAGTTTTTTTGGCTCGGAACACAAAGTTGTGTATCAGAAGCGAGCTTCCATTTGTTCAAACCCCACCCCTGAACGAAAAACAATCTGTGGAGGTTCAAAAATCTACCTCTTATACGTAGGACAGGGGCCCTGCTGCCTTCCGTACCCTCCCTGCCCCCTAGTCCATCCAGAGGGATGTAGGGTTCACCACCACCCACCCACCCCCGTCATACAGTGTCTCATTGCCTGCCTGCAAGCAAGGGGAAGAATTTGGTGCTTATCTGAGCTGGTATTAACCCAAGTTGTTCAAACACAAGCTTTGTGTGATTGGTGGCAACAGGGGCAGGAGACCCAAATGGCTTGAGACACACTTTCTAGAGGCCACAGCTACCACAGCCTGGAACCCATTGTCCACAACCCCTCACCCCCACCCCCGAAAGCAAGTTTGACCCAGGGCGTTTCTTTCCTACTCCTAACACTCTCCGGGAAAGAGAGTGGGGTGGATTTAGGCAGGCAGGGGCCTTCCTTACGCTTAGGAGCATTGTCTTGAGTGGGAGCTGAAGGCGAGGGACTGATCTGGGACCTCCCATAAGCTTCCTCTTCCTGCTCTGGAAGCTCCTTAATCAGGGTGGCCTTTGGGTTGAGAAGAGCAGCCCAAGGGCCCAGGCCCCCAACTGCTCCCAGCTGCTGAGCGGAGGAGGGGAGCCCTCTACTGTTCCTCCTGCTGTCCTGAAGGGGGCAGAGTTGCTCGACTCCCGGTTTTGGACGCCCCCGACCCAACCCGTGACCGAGTGGGGCTGCAGCGGCGAGTGGGTGGGAGAACCGGGACAAGAATATCGTCGGCTTTGCGCGGGTGCTACACCTGACGGGCAGGCAGCTTTCGGCAGAGGCGGTACCAACGCTGCTCTGAGGCGTTGGAGACCCCTGCCGCCTTCTGTGGCGGCTGCTGCTCGCTTCTGTGGCTGGAGCTCGACTCAGGCGGGGGACGGGAGGGGGAAAGGAGCGGCTCCAGCATCCCGGAGGGAGGCGGGGAGGCGGCTGTTGGAGCTGCAACCGAGAGCGCAGCGGCTGGTGGCTGAAGCAGTTCCGCCTCTCGGCTCCACCGGCGGAGGCCCTGGAGTGTCGCCCGGACAGCGCAGCCCCGCGCCGCGCCACGCCTCTCTCCTGCCTCCCCGCTCAGCCCGGGCTCCCAGCCCGGGTTCCCTTCCCGGGTCAGCTAAAAATAGCCGCGGTTTGGTGCCTGCCGCCAGTGGCGGCCAGAAATAGGCGGCGTTCCGGCGTGAGTCACACATGCGGCGGCCGCTCGGCTCTTGGAGGCGACTGGCCGGCTGCGCCCTCCGGCCCGGGCCATGCCTTTCTTCCGCGACCTGAGCAAGGCGCCGCCCGCGGAGCTCCAGGCGGAGATCTTCTGGGGCGTTCGCGGGGGAGGCCTGCAGCGACGGCACACCACCAAGGAGTACGTTGACCCCCCACCCCCGGCTAGCCACGTAGGAATGTCCCCCCGCCCCGATTCCGGCTGGTTTTCGTTTCAGGTTGGCTTGGCTTCTCCGGTCCGCGAGCGCCTAGCGCCTTTCGCTTTCTCTGCACAAAGTGCTGCTCGGAATTGGGGAGGGGCTGTAACCGCTGCGGCGTCGGGAGAGGCGCTGCCTCGGCAGGTCTTCTCCAGACCTCAACGGCTGGGCTTGGATGCTCACTCTCCCTCCTGGCTTCCTCGCCCTGCAGGGCCAAAGACGGCAAGAACCGACTGGGGCTTTTTCGGAAGCGGCATGAAGTTCTGGGGGACCAGCCTGAGAGCAAGGCCGACAAAGGGATGAAGGCTCTGTGGTAAGCGGTGGGGAGCGAAACTGAGTGAGGGGGGGGTGCTCAGTCTTAAATTCTCCCACACCACTTTCTTCCTAGGCAAGGGGGGGGGGCGCTTGACAAGGTGTGAGATGGAAACGACTTGGAAGATTATAGTAATGAAGACAGAAACCTCCTTTGTGTAGGAGAAAACCTGGTTAAAAAGCTAAGACACAAGAGGTGTGGATGAGCTTGCCAGCCTCAGTTGTGTCCATGTCACACTCCACACTGGCTGCCAATGGGAAAGGGGGGAGGGACTTTTTGACCAATAAGCCACCAGCCCAACCAAAGCCCTGTTTTGTCCCAGGCACCCTTGCCTGTTCCGGGATCCCTTGACTGGAGAGAACACAAATTTGGGACAAATTTGCATGAAGTGATGGGCAGCAGTGGTGGAAGCCTTGCAGGCAGCAAGGACAGAAATGTATGGGGTGGCCTGGGGTGGGGGGTTGTGGCAAAGTATATTTGGCTCTAATTCCAGTTATTTTTTCTTATCTTGTCCCTTTGGACTACTATTTCTTACCCCTTTGTTCTCTGTATAATGTCACTGATAGGCAGGTTAAATAAAGTTCCAAATTTCAAGTTAGTTTGGTCAAAGTATTTATTTTTGTTCTAGAATTGTTCCAGTTTTAAAGAGGAGACGTTTTAATAAATCCCTGTGCTGGGGAGTTATTTTTCTTCCCGCAGTGGTTCCATCTTCACTGGCTTTTGTGACATGTGATTAAAGTAATCTCCTCACCATCCCTTGCCTCCCTTCAGGCCCCCTCCTGAAGAAGCTCTCAAATGGGGAGACTCACTGGAAAAGCTGCTGCAGCATAAATGTAAGGAGCCTTTTCTGGGGTTGAGTTTCAAAAGTCAGATTGATGTAAGTGTTTGAATTAAAACTGTCAAAGATTGGACAGCATTTTTTTTTCTTTTCCCCTTTTTCAGAGCTTTTGAGTAAGCTCTCACCCATTCATTCCAAACACGGATCTTAAACATTCAGGGATGGAAATAGAACAAAGCTTTAGGGTAGCAGTTATTTTCCTTTCCCCTCCTTCCCCTGCTCTCTCCCGTTCCTGCCTTGGCTTATGGGATCTTGGTACTCCTTTGTGCCGGAGGATACTTTTTTTAAGTAGATAGCTTTTGCTAACCATAATATCGCCAAGCACCTGGATGACTTGAAAATCAGAGAGTAGTCAGGTGTTGCACGCTGTGACTGGCAGCAGGACTTCCAAAGCACATTTCCCCATCACTGTGCCCCCCCCCCCCTCACCCACGGAACCGGAGCTGCAGCAACTTGGCCTGGGGGCTTTTGCACGCCAGGTGATTGTGCTGCAAGCTTTGTGCACATACGCAAAAACAATCCTCCAGAAAGACAGATGTATAGTATTTGTACCACGTATCTCTATTGGAGAGACTCGGTTTAAAGAAATTTGGGTGAGTTTTGGATACAAAAGTCCCCTTAATCCAACTTCTCCTCTGGATACAAAGCCCTTCACATTTTCTTTAAGAGAGAATCTGCGTTTTGACATAAAAAAGTTGCCTAGCTGAGTCCTCGGTGAAAAAACAGAAGTACCCTCCCCTTTTTTTTTTATTTATTTATTGAATTTTTATGCTGCCCGTTTCCCCTGTAAGGTGGCTGTGCCAAAAAAGTCTCGGTGCCTTTGCAGCGTAAGCACCTCTCACAAAAGCCACCGAATCCTCTTATCCCTGCTCAGATGGGGTGGCTGCCTTCCGTTCTTTCCTACGCACCGAGTTCAGTGAGGAGAACCTGGAGTTCTGGCTGGCATGTGAAGAATACAAGAACATCAAATCCCAGTCCAAGATGATAGCGAAAGCCAAGAAGATCTTCACCGAATACATTGCTGTCCAGTCCTGCAAAGAGGTAAGTAGTGGATGGGATGTTGGGTTTCTGTTGGGGGCTAGCCTGGTTGGCATGCAGACAATTTGTAGAAAGGTTACTCAACTGAAGCGTGGAATAGAAAGAACTTTGCTGAAATTTAAGCACATTTTCAATACTGCTAAATGGAAACCCCTGCGCTACCTCCTGCCCTGATTTCTTCAGAGAAATGAGGCCAAGGACCCTTTTGGAAAAAAGGTGCTCTTAAATCGGTTCTAAGTTTGTAACTTTGTCCCATGAAATCTTGGAAGATGCTGCTGGAGGCATCAGATCTTCCCTCTTCTCTTCTTTTGCCTTCTGTGCACTGTACGATCAGAATAGGTTTGGCAGGTTTTTGAAGCATACTTCACGACTAGATAAAATTCTAGCAGGCATTATGCCACTCATCATAAACTACATTGTCTCCTCGGTCACCTCGATTCCCACAATGGATGAATGGCTACAAAAACTGATGGAGTTAGCAGAGATGGCTAAATTGACTGCTTTGATTAAAGAAAAAAATGAAACTTTGATTTTGGGTTTTACCAATTGCATAGATTTGTTGTAAAAGAAATGGCTAGTTTCTATTATTATGAAAAAGTGAAAAGTTGAGGGTATATCTTAATGCCTTATTTTACTGCACCAAAGGAGTCAGAGGTCAATGCCTTTTTTTTTCTTTTTTCCTTGCTTTCTACTATCCATTTCCCTTTTTCCTTTCCTAATTTCCCTGAGATCTGCTTTTGTATTCTTTTTGTGTCATATTATAAATTAATAAAACTATTTAAACATAAATAAAAAGAACTAGCAAAACTGGCTTAAATTGCACCTAGACTAATGATATTCTAATAGATTATGAATATATTTTGTGAAATGTTTGAATCACAGTACTTAATACCTGCAGATAATTCTTATTTAACCCTTATGTTAGTACAATACTATCACTATATAATATGATGGTATTGTACTAACATAAGGGTTAAATAAATGATGTTATTATAAATGGTGAGTAATCATTTATGGATGAAAAGCAAAGGCTATTTATACTAATGTTCCACAGTGAAACTTGATGGATTTTTAATAATAGAAGAAATCATTGTTCAAAATACATTTCTGAAGGTGTTTGGTAGATTCAATTCAGATTGTTCCATAGAGGAAAAATGCTATCATAATAGCTGATCTAGTTGACCTTTTCCTTGACTATTAAATCTCTTATATAGAAAATTGGTGGTGGGGGTGGGGGTTTCAATACAATGCATCAAATAATGGGAACAGTATTGTTCAATATATTAAGATTGTCAGCTATTTTGGTCTATTCAGTTTCAATTTCAAAAATGAGATTATATTTAGAATGATCACTTACAAAATGGCTATTACAAAACAAAAGAAATCAAATAGAGCACGCGCCTGCTGGATGGTAGACAAAGCATCCTTTTGCTACATTGGTGACCATAGGCATAATAGAGTACAGGGAATCAAGAGCAGTAGAATAAGAAAAGAATAACTATACATAAAAATAAATAACAAGAAAAAAAGTTGAGGAAACAGTCCATTAAAGAGAGAAGATGACAAGGAAGTAATAGGCAGTAGAAAGAAAGCAGAACTTAACTCATTCTTTGCATTAGTGTTCTCGCAAAAAGAAACTATAGCCCAACCTATCAAAAACCTAACCATAAAGGATAGAAATAAAAATTAAAATAAGCAAGAAAATGGCTAAGGCACACCTATCTGATGTTGATGAATATAAGTCACCAGGACCTGACGTATTACATCCTAGAGTTCTGAAAGAGCTAGCAAACCAGTGAACCACTGTACATATCTTTCAAAAATCCTAGAACACTGGGGAATTACTGAAGGATTGGAAAACAGCTGATGTGGTTTCCATCTTCAAAAAAAAATAGACCCAGTAAACTACGGACTAATCAGCCTAACATTAATACTTGAGAAGATACTGGAAAAGGTAATCAAAAAACAGATCTGCGAAAATCTAGAAAGAAATGAAGTTAGAAATAAAAAACAGCACAGGTTTGTTAAACCAGATCATGTCAAAACAAACTTGTCATTCTTTGGCAAAGTGACTAAATTAATAGATCAGTGAAATGCTGTGGACATAGTATACGACTTCAGCAAGGCATTTGACAGAGTAGACCACAACCTACTTCTTGGTATACTGAAAAAATGTGGGCTAGAACAGTCACCAACCGGTGTTCCGCGAGAAAATTTTGGTGGTCCGTAGCACATCCGGGTGGAGGAGCTGCTCCGGGATGACCAGTGGGCCAGTCTTGTGACTAGAGCTCTGGAATATGGGACTGGCCAGGCAGCTCGTGGTGGGCTGGAAATTTCCACCAGAGGGAGGTATGTGCAACTTGCAACTTTGCAGGTGGTGAACGTGCAAGGAGTACCACAGCCCTCACCAGCTAGAATGAGATAATGGTGCTGTTGCAGCAAGGGGTGGTGGTGGTGGTGGTGAAACAGGCGGGCTGAAGCAAGAGGTATTGGCAACCTGCGACACTTTCGTCCTCCTGCCGTGGCTTCCTGTAGGCTGAACCCACCACTGGCTGGCCCCGCCCCTTGCCATCCTATCCCCTCCCAGTCACTTCTCGCCTGGCCTGAGAAGGTAAGGGTGAGGAATGGAGATTCACTCATATTCCAGAGTGGGAGCGAAGTTTCATCTGTTGCTGGGTCTCACAGGCATTACTAAGAGTCAGGTATTGGAAAAGAATTAAATAGTGGCTGGAGAGATCGAAGGTTGATTAGCATAAACTAATATAAAATGTTCTTGAGTAACTATAATAAAATGAAGAATAATAGCTTTATATAATAACTTTATATAAAAATGTGGGTCAATCCAAATTAATACAATATAACATGCTTATCCAAATTAGATAGTTTATCAAAGCTCTACACTTTTAAGTAGCATATATCTTTATATTCCAATTGTCCAAATTTTAGGGACATAATGTATTTAACATTTTTCTGGATCAGAATCTATAGCAAATTTGGAATAATTAGGAATAACATAATGTACATCAACATTTTCTTTTATCAAAAAATCATTTTTAAAAACTAGTTTAAGTAAATTAAAAATTACAAGCAGTAGTATTATACTTCTATTAGTTTAGTTTAATATTGTTAATGCAATAAATAGTCTACTATAAAATTACAAGTAAACAGAAATGTTAAAATATCACAGAAGTGTTTTTTAAAAATGGCATTCCAGAACCCAGATTTAAGACACTAAAATCTTCATTCATTTTTAAAAAAAAAACTTTTTACAGATTAAAAAAATTAACTTATATTTAAAATTTGAAAGAATATGCAGGAGATGCTATGCATGATTATTTAGCATCTTTCTCAATTGTTTCCCTCTGTACAGGTATTCAGAGAATGCTTTCTGAATTAATAAAAAAATTCATGCCTTTTTTCCCTTTGATATGTTTTTTTCATTATTTTCAAGAAAACAAAATAATATAGAATTCCACTGCATTTCATATTAGCGAAGTTTGATTGTTTTCAACAGTGATACTGAAAATACGAATCTTGATGGGTTTTTACACTATTCATTTACTTCTAAAAATATTTTTCCTGGAAGTTGTTTCATCAAAATATTAATTTAATATTCAGAGTTCACTCAATTTTATAATTATCTCGAAACAATCTTCAATTTCTTTTAAACTTTGTCTAAATAGCTGTGCATGTTGCCATGCAATATTGCCATCTCCGCCACTTAGTTCAGCTTCTAACATAACATTTGTTGTGTTGGAAATATCAGGATAAAAATGAAGCTTTTTATCTATGAAATGGAAACAAAAAAATCCTGTTAAAACAATTTTAATAAATGTATGTATGTGTACATATCTCTCTCTGTGTGTGTGTGTGTGTGTGTGTGTGTATAGGCAAGAGAATACGTATCAGCTTACTATCTTCTCAAGTATTTTAAAAGACTTATGCATTTTCTTTTCTACAATCTTTTTTTGACTCTGTAGTACATATATTACGTCTGATGTACATTACACATATTTGGAAACTGGCATATGTATGGTAATACTGTTCCAAAAAATGGTTCCAGAAAATGAGTT